>JAMQCK010000025.1:0-168368 GCA_024196135.1 Pleurotus ostreatus/Saccharomyces cerevisiae fusant | reverse complement strand
GTTGATTGGGTAGTGCACGATGATATGGTGAGTGTATGAAGCCTTTTCTCATTCATCTCGGCTGATTTATCTTTTGCAGTCGCTGAATATCGTCGAGTCGCCATATTTGCGCCGACTACTCGCCTTCCTTGGCCTAGGAAATATTCGGGAGCATGACATTCTGCATCGCACGAAGCTGGCGGATATGATCCTTGAGCGCTTCCGCCAGAAATGGGATGGACTACTCGAGGAAATCAAGGTACGCTTTGCAGTGTTGTCCGGCAGGAACTTCATTCTGATAAATTTCTAGAAAGCGACGGGTCGCATATCCCTGACCGCAGACATCTGGTCACGAAAGGACATGAAGGGATTTATGGCTATAACGGCACACTACATGATTCGGGACAAAGGGAACGACACGATGCGCAGCGCGCTTGTTGGATTCCGCCACATTACTGGTCGTCACGACGGCCAGAAAATTGCGGCAACTTTTGTTGACGTGTTGAAACAGATTGGTGCGGTGCACATGGTATGCTTGCCTTCTCCTTACGCGACTTATGGTGTGCTTATCCCAGTCTCACAGTTCAGCGAGCTGACAATGGACAACGCATCGAGCAATGATACTGGCATGGAGAACATCGCAAAGGAGTTGCGCATTATGGGATACCACGTCACCGTCGAAGGAAATCGCATACGGTATGTATTTATTTGTCTCCACGTCGCCACTGGCGCCTTCAGGCGATAGATTCTGAAGCATGACCAACAGTTGTTTCCCGCATGTCGTCAATATTGCCGTCAAAGCTTGCCTCAAAGCGCTCGGCTTCAAGCTTCCACTCCCGAAAGACTTCAAAATCGATCCCAACGGCCCCGAAGACCTCGACCTCAAGCTTCTCCGTGACCTGGAGGCGCGAGGCCTACTACCTCCTGGCGTCTCTCTGGAGCTTCTCAGCGATCCGGAATACAAGGAGGCGCTCGAGAGCGACCTAATCGACGCTGTTCAAGAGATAGTCCATGCCCTGCGTAGCTCGGGACAGCGTCGTGAGGCACTGGAGAATGTCATCGAGAATGGCAACGAGGCGAAGGAATGGCTGAATGAGAAAGGCGAGTTTGAGCCCATCAACGTTCTGACGCTTCTGCGCGCTGTCGATACGCGCTGGTCCTCTTACTTCCTCATGATTGACAGATTTCTCGTTCTATGGCAGGTGAGATTGATCTCATAAGAACCTCCTTGTCTTTATGCTGAACTTGACGCTCTACAGCCGATCTGCAAACTCTTAGCTTCAGAGACATTACTTCAGAAGGAGCTCGGCGACCTCATGCTGTCCGAAAAGCAGTTAGAGGCCCTAGAGGACGTCCGAACCTTCCTCGGCGCCATGCATCTCGCCCAGGAGCTTGTGTCTGGCCAGCGCACTCCCACCCTTTGCCACGTCCTGCCGATTTATGCGACTCTCATCCAGTCGCTCAAGGAAATTCAGGAGGACTGTCCGAAGATCAAGCACGGTGTTCAAGCAGCAATAGACAAGCTTGAAGAATACATGGACAAGGCGAAGGAGAACCAGGCGTATGCGCTCGCTATGAGTACGTCTTCGTCCTCTGCTTTGATTTTTTTCTCACTGATCTCGATTTTCAGTCATCAATCCGTGCATCAAGTTCTCGTGGCTCATGAAGCACGCCCCGGAGAAGGTTTCTGAATATCGTGAGGCGCTTCGTAGTGCGGTACGTCCACGCTCATACTATCCGGCTTCCGAAGGCGGTCTAATCTTGTACCGTAGATGTTAAAGCACCGTAAGGCGGCACGCGCGACTGGCAGCGCTTCTTCGTCCTCTTCCCGCCCCCTTCAGGCGCACGCTTCGGCCCCTGCGCAAGCGCTCACAGCGGGAATGTCGCGTTTGAAGTCCTACACCAAAGTGCGACGTGTTCGGAAGGCCGCATCCGCGCTCGACGCAGGGGCAGATGCCTCAGCAATGTCACGATCTGACTCCCACGACCGCTCACTTCTTGAGTCGGATGAAGACGCGCAAAAGCGATGGGAGCAGGAAGACGAGCGCGAGGTTGAAGCGCAGCTCCAGAAGTGGGAATCCGATCCGCCCCTCCAGGACGACGACCCTGATGCAGTCGACTTCGATCTCGTTCGCTTCTGGCAGGTATGTCCTCAACATCCTCCTTGATCCGCCCTTTTAACATGTCTTTAGTCGCGTCAAGGCCACTTTCCAGACTTGTATAGGGTTGCTCTGGACATTATGCCCATGCAAGCTTCCGCCGTTCCCTGCGAGCGCGTTTTTTCCTCGAGCAAGGTGACTGATGCAGACCGTCGCTCAAAGCTTGACCCACGATTCATGGAAACTCTCCAAATTCTCAAGTTCAGGCTGCATGAGGAGAATCTGGGCGACGCGTTTCTGCACCACGTACGCAACGCTACAGAGGACGAGTGCGCGCGGTTGCCCGAGGAGGACGCGCGACCCGCCGAGTCTGAGTCGCAGCCCAAGTCGAGCACGGAAGAGCAAGCCGCCTCAGAGGACATAGAGGAGGTAGATTATGATCCTCACGCTGTAGATACATCAGATATCGAGATATCTGGCATATAATACCATTATTCCCTCTTCGCGCGGCCTGCGCAGGCAGTTCTGGCGTGGTGTCCACCGCTGGACACTTTGCTCACGTGATTGTTGAACTTCTTGGCCAGGCGGCGCCTACCGGCAAATTCCGTGGAAATTGATGGAAGGGGATCGAGTTAACTCGATTTCGCTCGACTCGGATCGTTCGCATTTTCTGTCCTTTTTCAACTCGACTCGACTCCAAGCCGGATCGTCGGCAACACTAGAGTAGTGATCTACCCATGACCTCATGCCGACGGCGAGCCGGGAAGGGCAGAACGTGACCGTGTTCGACTGGACCCACAAGATAAGGAGTTCAACTTCAACCCTCTTAGGTCGACGATGAGTAGGAGCTGAAGCGCGGGATATAGTGGATTATCCGAGATGTATAAATCTATTTCTTTTTCCGCCCTGTATGCTTTCTAGCTCCAGGCTCGTCAAGGAAGCCGCCACCCTCCAACGCATCGCGTGCTGCCTGGTTGATATGCTTGAACCTATCTGGTCCTAGATGGATGCCTCCGAAGAATCTGATGCATTCCCATGAGCATTTTTCTGCTGGGAGGTCTGCCATGGCGTACCTAGTGACAACGACAAGGACGTTATTGATCTCCATGATCTGGAGCAAGTGCGCCTGGTTCGTGTAAGCCCGAAGCGCATAATGAAGGAACTGTGTAGCTCACCAAGCGCCCCCCTGCTGCAGTTTCCCCGTCATCATCATTGTCTGGAGAGCCGACAATCAGCAATGCCAGAAGCCTGTGTAAGAATGAGGTTACCTTGATGCAGCACGGTGCCCACTTGACATCGCCAAGCATGAATAGTAGGGTGTGCAGCTCTCGCTGTTTTTCGATCCTCTAGTAGGTTAGCTATGATGACGGGGACCTGGCGCACGTCCAATGATTAGCTTCACCGAACCCCCTGCAGTGTGAAAAACGCACTTGAGAGGGATGTGTGATGCGCACGGCTCTGCCGATGAACACGCTTTTCCGGTCCACAATCGGCTCGGCTTCGAAGATCTCGGTGCCTTCTGGTAGAGGGGGAGGTGGTTCTCTTGGGACGACGACTCGTGGTGCATGTCGCGACGCGTCATTCTGCTCGGCAGCATGAACTTGCTCGGCGTGGGCCTCCTTCTCAAGTTCACGCTGAAGATCGCCTGCTTTCTCCGCGCTGAGGTGCTCTTCGTACCATTGCGTGAGATGCTCGAGGATGTGTTGGACGCCGTCGAAGACGCAGACGAGGCCGTGTATGAAGTCGACGCCTGACACGGATATATAGGTGCGGAGGATGCGACCGAACAAATCAGAGTCAGCCTTGAAAGGTCCTGGATCGAAGAATTAGGTTATTTGGAAGTACGTAGCGGGCAAGGACTAGACGCACCGATATACCTCGACAACAACTGCAGCTGCGGTGGCGATATCTCCGGATAATCAGGAGGCAGCGAGACAAGCAAGTCTACAGTGACATCCTCATGAGGAGCCAACAGCGGGAGCGTGACTTGGTACCGAATGGTCTTCCCCCCGTCGATCGCGCTTGATGTGCTGGCGGCAGCGCCCTCGCCTGTCCACGGCTTGATGCATTCGTCGCCGTAGATGGACTTGAGGACTTGCGTAGGCGGATATCATTATAGCAATCTACGCCGTCGAAGTGCTGCCGCCCTCACCCTCCACTTCGGAGGCAACCTCCTCGTTCTGGGCGATCAGAGCGTCCATCGGGTGTGCGATGATTGGTTTCGCGTAAAATGCAAGACTCTAGAGAGACAGCTAGCGTGCAGCAACGATGGTTTATCCCTCGAGGAAGGAGAGTAAGATGTAGTCGTGTGAGGCGCTCCTCGTGATCGCGATGAGGGAGGGAAACAAAGGAATAATGGGTGAAATACAGATACTGCCATTCTGGGACGGATGAGATGGGCGCTTGGACAGCGCGTCTTGCTTCGCGCCACCCTCTTAAGCGTCGCCCTATCTTGACCCTCTTCACCCACCATGTCAGCCGAATCGCAACCCAAGGTTCGAGTAGTGGTACGGCTACCGTGGAATAGGCCGGACGTACCGCTTGAGGACCCCCCGAACGTGCGTGAACTCCGTAGCCACAGACTTCGTCGCACCGCGTCTAATGCGAATACATAGGTCGTATGGACCGCCGAGAAGGCAGACATCCTATGGAAAGCCATCGAGCAGTCAAGATCACGCGATGCGAGAGCGACAGACTGTAACGCGCTTCCTTCCTCGCGTCTACCACGACTGACGCCGCTCAGATAAAGCCCTCGCGGCGCGCCTCGATGTGCCCCTCCCATACCTGCTCTATCGCGTTCATGCTCGGTTTCAAGAAGAACTCAAGGGCCTGCAAGACCTTCAAGGCGCACTGAGCTCTTTATCGCCGAATGCCTCGCCTGAGCTACCCCACTCCGCTCCTCCAACGGCCATTAGCCGCGCTGCAGATCGGCTCGGTCTCTCGTCCTCCCGTCTATCCATTCAACCGAACGTGCGCGCGCGCCTGAACTCCCTCGGCCATAACTCCCCCACACCACGCAGTGCTATGTCTTCGTCAACCCTCACCATCCAGAAGCCCTCGACACCCGCCACTGCGCCGCTGCCCCGGCGCTCCTTCGCTTCCCCAGCGCCCGTCTCACCCCATTCCGATGGTTCCAACTCGGACTCAGACGATTCTGCAGAGCGCGAGGACGAAGCGGACCGCAGTCGTGAAGAGCAAGAGGCGCTGGACCGCAAGCTCGAGGACTTGACGCGCATGATGACCAACGAGCCGCTCGGTTTGGTGCGCGCGCCGCTGGTCCGGCCGCGGCCGCCCCCGCCACCTCTGTTGCAAGATGCGAGCTTGCGAGGGCGCTTTCCTGAGCCTGTGTCGACGAGGTCGGGGAGTACTAGTCAGAGCCTCTCGAGCGCAGGCTCAGGACAGGGGTCGGGGTCTATACCTGATATCCCCAGTCCGTTGGCGAGGTCACAACCGGCGAGTCGACATATGTCACCGACAAAGTCGTCTGCGAACTCGCCTGCGGTATCACCGCGACATGCGACGCAGCGATATAGGCCGATGTCGGTAGCACCGAGCCTGAGCGAGACGAGCAGCAAGGACGGGTCGACAGCGTCTAGCTTTAGCGATCTCAGTGGTCAGTAGAGGACTGATATGTCGTAGGCTGTGACTGACCCTTCATCAGACTTGTCGACGTCGGCGCTCGAAAGCGCCATGGCGAATACCAGAGCTGGAGGCCACTCATCGCGGTTGTACGTCCTCCTGCGCGCTTGACTCATCCGTCTACTGACACCCCCGGCGCAGCTCTGCTTTTGGCGTCGCTCGCAGCCGCTTCGGTCCACGCAGTGGCATACCGCAATAGAGTTGCTACGCAGTGCTGGCTCCTGAGGGAAAGGAGGCCACGTATCTCGCTGCTGACGCATAACCGAGACGCGCGTAGCGTACGCGTACACATACCGCGCGTACCTCTTCTAGCACGTTCTGTATTACTAGCCACACTAAGGGGGCCGCGCAATATAATGGCTTGTATATATAAGGCACCCTCGCTCGTTCATCAACGTACACCGCCTGCCCACCTTGTCTGCTGCAGCTTGTTGGCACTGACATCACTCACCTGAACTCAATCTCGATCGGGCGCTTTACACACCTGCTCATCTATTACCATCAACACAAAGGCTATCTATCCTCGCGCCGATTTTCTCTTGCTTCCTACCACCATTGACCGCATCCTGAACGCGCGATGGAGCTGACGTTCGTGACGGAGCTCGGGCAGTCGTTCGTCGTTGAGATCGACCCGAATATGGAGCTGGAGAACGTGATGGCGCTACTGGAGGCCGAGGTGCGTGGGGTGGGCTGGGTGGGCGTGGGCAGGAAGGCTGACAAGGATGGTCTTTCGTGATTTAGTCTGGCATACCCGTGGCAGAGCAGGCTATTTCGTTCGATGGTCGTGCGCTGGACAATCCGAAGGCGACGATGCGGCAGGCGGGCATCCCAGAGCAGAACGCGATGCTCATGCTGCAGAGGAAGGTCCAAACGCAGACCGGTGGTGGCGCGTATGTGGTCTTGATCGCCAGCTCATGCCCTTTCTGACGACGCGCCCATCATCCAGACAGATCCCCCAGGACGCCGAGATGATGCGCCTACAGCTCCTCGGCGACCCAGTGCTCATGCAACAGCTACGCGACGTGCGTCCTTCCTCCGCCCCGTCATTATGCCTTCCTTACCAATACCTCTACCCACCCAGAGCCAACCCGACCTCGCAAACGCCGCGCAGCACGATCCCGCGCGCTTCGCCGAGCTCCTGCGGCAGACGCGCGAGCGCCAGTACGGCGCCGAGCTCAACCGCCAGCGCGAGATCGAGCACCTGAACGCGGACCCGTTCGACGTCGAGGCGCAGCGCAAGATCGAGGAGGCGATCCGGCAGCAGGCGGTGCTCGAGAACATGGAGCACGCGCTTGAGTACTCGCCGGAGAGCTTTGGGCGGGTGATGATGCTTTAGTGAGTATCTGGTCGCGTGGGTCTGAGGAAGATGATAGCTGATGGGGGACCTGTGTGCAGCATCGACACGGAGGTCAATGGTCACCCGGTGAAGGCGTTTGTGGATAGTGGCGCCCAGCAGACGATCAGTAAGCCATCTATGCATGATTAGGATGGGTAGAGCTGATCGTCTGTATGTCCACAGTGACACCAGAATGTGCGGAGAAGTGCAAGTAAGTCAGAGCAGGGCTTCCCCGAACACATACTCACAGTCACCCCCCTCAGTATCATGAGGCTCATAGATCGTCGATTCGCCGGCCTTGCTGTCGGCGTTGGTACTGCAAAAATTCTCGGACGTGTACACACGGCCCAACTCAAAGTCGCTGACTTGCACTTACCGTGCGCGTTCACGATTATGGAAGTTCGTAGTTCCCGCATACTCACGTAGAAAGTATCTGATGCACGTATACAGGGCCAAGACGTTGACCTGCTGCTGGGTCTCGACATGCTCAAGGGCCATCGCGCATGTATAGACCTCGAAAAGAACGTGCTTCGTATACAAGGCCGCGAAATACCCTTCCTCTCAGAGCACGAACTCCCCGAAAAAGCCCGCGACTCCTACCAGGGCAGGAGACAACATGAGGCGGCCGCATCGGGCGGTAAGCCGCCATATCTTCCAGCAACGCTCTTCGTCTGACCTTACTTTCACAGCAGCTGGCCCTTCCTCTGCTCCAGCTCCCCCACCTTCACAATTCCCTGGAGGCGGACACACACTCGGCGCACCCCCTCGGTCAACACCAGTTCCCGCACAACGCCCTCAGCAGCAGCAGCAGCCTTCGCAGCGCTCCTTCTCCGAGCGCGACATTCAGACGCTCATGGATTTGGGTGTCAGCAGGGAGGTCGCAATAAGCACGCTGGACGCTGCAGGCGGGAATGTCGATGTAGCGGCCAGTTTGTTGTTTTGAGGTGGAAAATTAGAATGTAAGGTCGTCGGCGATGATCATAAATGTAGCATATAACAGAGCGTATTAGTTAGCATATTTATCAAGTTCTTCACTTAAAAAACGCAGCTCCACTTGATGTAGTGGCCAATGCAGAATTTGGAAGGGCAAATGAATATCTTGGTAGGTAAGTCATAGAGCAACAGACATCACCGCAATATGAGCTCTGGCGCGACGATGTGATGGCCTCGTGCGTACTGGGGAGGAACGTGTCAGGCGGCGAGTATCTTGTCACTCTGGTCGCCATTGAGGCATGCGTGTGGGATATGGCAGTCAGAAGGCGAGTGTCCTGGTATGCACGCACACGATAGAGGAGACAGGCAGGTTCTCGGACCGAGCATTGGCGCAGCATGCCCCTGGAAGCTTCAAACTTTACATTTCGTCGTCTTGATCTTTCACTTGAAGTGGAATTTTAGATGAATTTCCACTTCCGCCTTCGTTAATGAATTCTCTGATAATTATCGAAACTAATACGCTCTAACAATGGACTTGCATAGTTTGCTTTTGGGATCGTTGGTGTAGGCTTGAATTTGTGGCTTTCGTCAATGGTTCAGCGCGTTCGTACTTGTGAGCTTCAGTGGATCAGAATTCGGAAATCGAGGTCTGGACTTTGATCAAGTCCGCCGCCACAAAGTCGCTTGCCTCCTCCGTTCACCTACCCTCCGCCGCGAGGATGCCCGTCGTCATCCGCCCCAAGTATGCGGACCCGCGAGAGGTTGCGCAGTCGTACCGACCAAGACCAGGTGTAAGCACACATCGTGAGGCCAGTGAATTGTAGCGCTAACGAATCGCTCCGCACGCCGCCGCACACAATTCCCCCCTCGCCTGCATACCTCTTCACTCATACGCCTCTCCTGATGCTTCGCCTCTTCGGATGTGCAGGTTATGTCCCCCGGCTTGAAACGTGCACGCGCGCCATACCTCGTCAGGAATGCGCTGGTCGGGACAGCGCTTGCATGCTTCATCATGGGCGTGTACGCCTACTCCCTCTACGCCGTTCGCCAGGTGCGTTCTCCTCCCCTTCCTTACTCCATGATGCTAACGAGTCTCTTGCTACTCAATTCATTCTACCCACTCCATGTACTGAATCGATCGCGTACGCCTCCGCACCACCCTCCGCTCTCGATCATCACACCTCCAGGATAAATTCGAAGACCTCGACGAAGAAGCGCGCGAGCTCTCCGCCGCAGGCGTCCTCGCCCAGCGCACGACCCTCGAGGACAAGCAGCGCTCCAGCCCCGGTCCGCTCGCCACCGCCGCACTCGAGCAGAAGCCCGCCGTCGCTCCCGTCTCTGCACCCGCACCCGCACCTGCATCCGGCACCGAGCTCGCAAACGCTGCAGCTGGGAGGACTGTCAATCCAGCAGCACTCGCCGCTGGCGAGCCGAGGGGAATACTGTCGAAGTACCTTGCAGACCGCTACCCGCGGCTCTTCGACCCGTCGCGGAAGACAGTCGTGTTCGGCGCGCCGAGCGTGGACAACCCGGGGCGGATATCATCGCGTTGAGGGTGTAGTGGGGAGACGAGGAGGTAGTAAATCTGACTATTCCAAGAAAACTACCATCCATCTGGACCTGCTATCGACATGTACTCAACCCCCACTCACGACCTGTGTAACATATGCAGCATCTTCGAAGCTATCGTATGCAGCGAATCACTTCCACCCACGCCACTTGAACCACCCAAGAATCAAGATCAAAAGCGAGCACAAGCCAAACGAATGCATAGGATAAAGGAAAGCGTAGAATCATGATAGCATTTCGACAGCATGACAACCTGCAGAGCATTCATGTACAAAATCGTCAACCAGTCGAGGGTATATCCAGCAACGACGAGAGCACCTCAAGAAGCACTCCGGCGCCAGTGCGCATCGAGAAGCACTCTGAGTAAGAGCACTTCAGGAAGCAAAGTCATCAAAGCGCCTCCGGTAGAGCTCTGGCGTTGCCTGATCATGACTGGGTTTGTTCGTCCGTTCGTTGGGAGCACCCGTTTGTGAGTGTCCCCGCGATTGCCATGTCCTTCCTCACGCGGCCGCTGCGCGGAGGGCACCTTCTTTCAACAAAACCAAATCACCGACGGAATATATCTCCCGAACCTGGCTGCGGCATCGTCAGCCACTTTCGACTGTGAACACCTCAATAACACTGACCTAGCTCAGCCCCCAAATCCCTGCCTTGCGTACACCGTCGACAAGTGCGTCCACATTGCCCAGCATCGTGCTGAGAATCTCGCGCTTCTCGTCCGTCGTGCGGGTCTTAACCGCGCTTTGCGTAGACGCCCCGAGCGACGCTGTCGCAGTAGGCACCGGCGTTGACGGTACACTCGACACCGGCCGCGCAGTCGCGCTGGACTCCTGCCTCGCCGTCGAGCTGGACTCAGATCTCCCAGCAGGCGTCGCCGGCCCACTGTTCGAGCGCGGCGTGCCCCAGAGACGCGACGCCGCCAACGACGACTCCTGCGACATCCCCGACGCATCGCGCGACAGCATCGACGTGTCCCTAGACGTCATCGAAGTATCTCTCGACAACATTGACGTATCCCTCCCCAGCATCGACGCATCCCTCCCCATAAACGACGACTCGCGCGACGCCGTCGACATTCCCAGCCTCGACGAGCCGCCAGACGCGTCCCGCCCCGCGATCTCCCTCACCGACGACACGCTCGCTGCCCCGCGAACATGGCGCCGCGGCATGCCGATGACGGAGCTGCGCTTGCGGTCGGTTTGGGGTACTTCCCTGCCCAGGGCAGACCGGTCGATGCGGTCTGCCTTGCGGGGGCTGACGGGGACGTAGTCGACGCCGCCGCGGAGGAGGGCGTGCGACTCCATGGCACCAAAGACGGGGAGGGCGGATGTGTCGAGTGGGCGAGGAGTGGCCGTGCGTCGCGGGGTGGCATTGACGGGGAGAGGTAGAGCGGGGAGCTTTGGTTGGGCGTCGAATGCGCCCTTCTCCGGGGAGGAAGGTGCAGTTGAGTTGACTGAACGACCGGACGAGGCAGATCCGGTCGAGTTGGTGGATGCAGTCGAGAAGGATGAGGCGGAGCTATTAGATGTGGACCGAGATGCGTTTGAAAATACGAGACTGGAGCCCGAGGAATTCTGACGCATCCCAGGATGCTGTGGCGTGCCATTGAGGTAAGGCTTGCGCGGACGTCGCGCAGGGGTAGCAGGTACGGAAGGAATGGTTGGTGGCGTGGAAGGTGTCGGTGGCCTGGATTTGCCCGTCACTGTCTCGTCTGAGGTCCTGTGCGAGCTGTCTGATAATATGCTTTCGCTCGAAGGACGTCGCTCCAAAGGAGGTGTGGATAACATTGAGGGTAGCTTCATGAGGTCGGCCTTGGGGGTGGGGAGTGTGCCGGATTCATCGAGGAGGTAGAAGTAGAGGAACTCGAGGCATTTCATGCGCACTTCGCGCGGTGTGCCAGCCCGCTTGAGGATGCGCACTACGCTTTGCACGCCCGAGCATTCCTCGAAGGTACGTAGAGCGGCTGGGGCATCTACGAGGATGCAGAGAAGTGTGTCGAGAACAACGGAGGAGAGGTACGGGGCATTGGGGTTCGATGATGATTTGCCTTCATTGGAGGCAGAGGGGGTTGAGGGGGTCTTGTTCGAGCCGCTTGACGCCTTGCGAGAGGGGTCGTCTGGATACAAATGTCGCGAGACCACGAATAGGTCGACGAAGATCTGTTGGGGGAACATGAGGCGCGAGGCTTCCTACGGAAAATGAACAAACGGACCTCGAGGGCGTACTTCCGCCCCAGCCATTTCTTGGTATTGGCGTGGTTGAGAGCGAAACCCTGAATAAGACCCAACGCCTGTCGTATTTGCGTGATCAAGCGTGGCTCGTCCAACTCCCTGTCCGCTGAAAGGCGAATTAGCAACCGTGTGCGGCGCAGTAGGGAACGACATACTCTTGGAAGGACCTTTGCTGGCCAGTTCCTCTACTTTGGGGATGAACGCGGCCAAGTACGTCAGCAGTCGCGAGGGGACTGGGAGTATCGTCAGGTATGCAACCGCCGGAAAAACATGTTGCGCACCGTTGCATTCGAAGGTGTACTGCAACGCCATGAGCGTGTGCGTGCCTCCGACATCGTCCCCCTTCAAGCATGACTCTGCGAGAATGCGCTCGAGTGCATCGAGGGCGTTGCCGCGGGTGGCCGTTGACGAGCGCGATGAACATAGCTGGAGTTTGTCGTCAGCAACGTGTCGTTAGGTGCACGTCTTCATCGCTCACAGCGTCGAGCTCGTCCTGGACGGCGGCGGCGAGGTTGCGGGCATCGTCCATCGTGGTGGCTGCGCAGATCGAACACGCTCCCGGCGTGCTCCAACAGAGCAGAATTCGGCAAACACGCAGCGGTGGCTGTGCATCCACGCGTGCGCTATACCCCACGTGATCGCGCGCAAAACGGCCCCCCGCGCCGCCAGCCCGCGGCGTGCGCCGAACGCTCGCGGGATCCCAGAGATAGATGACGATACTTATAGCCGCCCGGTTCCCTGCTGCTTGCTTCCCACCACCATGGCACCCATTAAGACGGTGAGGACGATGCTGCTTTGAACGAGACGGGACACTGAGCAGTACAGACCTGGACGCGCCTCATCCGTTTCGTAGCCGCCGAGACAGCGCGGGTGCACATCGGTGAACCTGTCGATGCCTCCCTGGACGTCGGCCTTGCAGCCCATAAGGGTGCTACCATCCGTGCTCGCGAAATTGTGGGCAGCGCCCTCGATCCTGCTGCAGAGGTCTCCAACCGCGTACTCACTGTCAAGACGCTTCTGACGCCCCTCTCGCGCGAGCAAGTGAAGCTCGTGCGATGCTTGGGGCTCAACTACAAGGACCACGCAGTAAGCACGTCCCTTCACTTGGCTCCCTCGTCTCATTGTCCGACGAGTAGGCCGAGGCAAAGATGGCTTTGCCGGCGTAAGTGTTCCTACTATTCAATCGTTACGTTCGGTGTTAAACATTTTCCAGGTTCCCTGTGCTCTTCTACAAGCCAGTGACCTCCCTCATCGGACCCAACGCGCCAGTCATCATACCTACCGCGGCCTGCCCTCCGAAGGACAACCTCTCCGACTACGAAGTCGAGTTGGTTATTGTCATCGGCAAGACCTGCAAGGATGTCAAGGCGGCAGACGCTCTAGACTATGTCCTCGCGTACTCGGGTTCGTTCGCCATCGTCTCGCACGCTCTAACTCGCAGCTGATTTCTTCTTCTTTTTCTCCTTTACCGTTTAGGCGCGAACGACGTGTCATTCCGCAAGCATCAATTGGCAGTCTCGCAATGGGGCTTCTCGAAGAGCTTTGGTTAGTGATCTAGCCCTCGGCGACAGGACTTTGTCAAGCTCATGTGATACGTAGACAACACGAACCCGTTCGGTCCTTGTTTGGTGTCGGCGAAGGCGATCAGCGACCCGCAGAACGTGCCGCTCAAGACCGTCCTGAACGGCGAGACTGTGCAGGACGGTACCACGAGGCAAGACACACCCTTCTCTGTGAAGAACGCGCATCCTGAGTTCTTCGCAGGGACCAGATCTTCGGCGTGCGCGAGACGATTGTGCACCTCTCGCAGGGAACCACACTCGAGGCTGGCACCATCATCCTCACCGGTGCGTGGTAGACGCGGTCGTGTACACTTCTCGCAGCTACTGACTTTATTCCCAGGTACCCCCAAGGGCGTCGGCTTCGTGAAAAGCCCACCGGTTTACCTCAAGCACGGCGACAAGATGAGCGTCTGGGTCGGCGGCGGTATCGGCTCGCTCTACAACGACGTCGTCGAGGAGCCCGCGCAGGCGAAGCTGTAAAGTCAACGCGACTCTCGCCTGGCTTAAGCAGTGACGATTTTGTACTCGCAATGTAAGCATGTCTGTACCATCTGCTAAGCAATGTGCATCTCTTTCGCAAGGTTCGGGGCTCGGATGCAGGAAAATGTTGTCAATTGCTCTGAAACTGGCAAGTGCGACCTTGCTGAGGAACTATGCTACAAGATGTAAGATGAAGATGTTGATGCGATGCAAGACGAAACCGTAAATGAAAATGCAAGATGAAGGTCCGTGAGCCTGTAGTGTGCATCCGAAGCGCCCGTAGCTAATCCGCTTCTATAGGTAGATGCTGTGAAGAAAATGCAAAGGTGGAAGTTAAGGGTGTCGCAGACACGACCGCGCGATTCAAAAGAGATAAGAGGAAGGTAAGTATCGCGTGGTGGTGGGGAAGATGTAAAAATATTATGGACGAAGTAAATTCGAGTGGGTATAAGGTAAATGCGAGTAGGAACGAAGCCAAAATGCGCAGAAACGAAGCCAAGGTGCGTACTATGTATGATTATATGGACTTTAACATTTTTATGGGGGTTTATCTTTTTTCTTATGCTGATCAAATCGTAGGTCCGTTATGGGTCGCGGGGGCGACCTGGTCTCCTGTGGAACTCAGGAACTTTGGGAAAATTGGAACCGGTGTCTCGGTGGCGGGGCTTCTGGGTCGGCGTTCGGCGGTGGGGCGGCGCTTGTCTTCGACCCTCCTGCTCAGTAGAGGTATCCGTAATGCAGAGGGTACTGCACCGGAGCAGCCCAACCCATGTTCGTGGCGTGGGTAGGAGGCGGGGGGCGTGGTGCGTACGACGGCATTGCGAGGTACGGTTCCGGGTGTGGCACGGACGGTCGGCGCGGTCGATGGGACGGAGGCAGAGGTGCGTAGGCAACCTTATGTCCAGGATCGTGCTCAGGATGTTCGCGTCCTGGAGCATATTGCGATCGGGGATGTCGTTCTGGCTGTCCGTAATAATGCGCTTTCGGTGGGGGTGCCGGGACCTGCGATTGCAGGTAACTGTAGGAAGGCCCCGGGGTCACTACCGGCGCATGTGGATGGACCGCAGGATGCAAGGGCCGCGCCACGTTTGGCTGCGGCGCAGGCATCCTACTGCCATCGTAACTCGTTCGTCCTCTGTCGCTCTTCTCCGCCCGTCTGTACTTCTTGCCTGACTTCCGCGCTGCCTTCTGCCGGCCGCCACCGCCGGAGTAGCTCTCTGCTACTCCGGGGACTACATGCCCTACCAGCTGCTTGGCTTTCTGCTTTGCGTGGTGGAGCATGGGTCTCGAGTCCCTTTCAACCGGTTAAGGACGAGGGGGCTCGAGTGGTCCCTGCTTTCCTCGGGGGAGGGAAACAGAGATGGGGGGCCTGTCGTTCCTCCCGCTACGCCTTTTAAGCGACCGCCAACTTGGCCGGCCTGAGCAACGGGCGATGGGCCGCGTCCATGGACTCGGAGTACGCTTGCTCGTGTACCGGCCAGCATGGCTGGACAATTTTCCACGGCCGAGTACCGGACGGGCTACCGGTGAGGTTTATAAATGTAGAGGCCACAGCTCATTACATTCTTACCACAGCTTTTGCTGATTGGGTATGCGAAACGTTTTGCGCGCTGGCCTGAGGGGATGGTCGGGCCCATTTGGGCAACTATCATTCATGGAGGGCCAGCCTCGGGACACAGCATTGAGTCCCTTGGTCCTCCATTACTTCATCGAGTATCTGAGGAATTTAATCGTAGATCCGCGCAAGCAGGAGGGCACAGGGAGAAAAAGTCCTGCTCGCGTCGACCAACAACCGGGTGTGGGTCCAGCTTCGGAGAACCGGCACGATGCCCGATAATAACTCCAGGAATTCCTTTTCGATGCATGTTCTTCGCTCGTTCTGTGGGTTGCCTAGTCCTCGTGCTGAGGGTGCTGATCTGAGTGGGTCACGATACATCCACTCTGGTGGTCTCTGGTGGCCGTCTATGTACCCGAATCGGACGAGGCGCACGAAAGACTGCTCCGCCAAACGTATGAAGTTCTCGCGAACACTCCAGTTCACACCGAGTGCGATTCGGACGTCGATGATGCGGTTCTCATCCGGTCGAGTCGCGTCATGCTGCCCGAACCCCAGCTGAATAATCGGACAGCGCGGGGCCGTCATATAAAGACCAGGGGTCGGCTTTCAGAGCATGCTGAGAATCCGAGGACTCCCCGCCATCCACAGATCTCTCTTATCGTCACCCATCAGGACTCTCTCGACGTCGCGTATCGCCATGGCTGAAGAACAGGTCAAGCTTGAGTACGATGCGAAGAACATGCCCTTCCGTCGCCTGGGCCCCAGCGGCCTACGCGTGCCGCTGTTCTCGCTCGGTGGATGTACGTGATCAGCGCGTAAGATCTGCAATTCAGTAGGCTAATGAGATACGATAACAGGGATCACCCTTGGTGGTAGCATTGTCGGCGACCACGTCAAGGTAGGGCTCGCGAGCGCGTCTCGTCTTTACGCGTGCTGACGCGCTTGTGCTCAGGAAATCATCAAGACAGCGTACGAGAATGGCATCAAGTGCGTTGCCACTGTTTTCGCTGATGAGCAGGATATTGACTGTCTGGCAGCATGTTCGACACGGCTGAGGTCTACGCGAACGGGAAGTCCGAGATTGAGATGTGCGTGCCCGCCTATACACGTTCTCAGCCTGCTCACTCGCGTACAGGGGTCGTGCATTCAAGGAGCTCGGCCTGCGCCGCACCGACTTGATTGTCACGACCAAGGTCTTCTTCGGCGTCCGCGAAGGCCCCAACCAGCGCGGCCTCTCGCGCAAGCACATCATCGAGGGCACCCGCGAGTCCCTCGCCCGCCTCCAGCTCGAATACGTCGATGTCATCTTCGCGCACCGTCCCGACGTCAACACGCCCATGGAGGAGATCGTCCGCGCCTTCAACTACGTGATCGAGAAGGGCTGGGCGTTCTACTGGGGCACCTCCGAGTGGTCCGCGCAGCAACTCGAGGAGGCGTTCCATGTCGCGTCGCGCTTGAACCTCATCGGGCCCGTCGCCGAGCAGTGCCAGCACCACATGTTCCACCGCGAGCGCCCGGAGAAGGAGTACGCGCCGATTTACCGCAACTACGGTGTCGGCACGACGGTCTGGTCCCCTCTCGCGTACGGCCTGCTCACGGGCAAGTACAACAACGGCGTGCCGGAGGACTCGCGTCTTGCGAAGGAGCCGTTCTTCAAGGACACGAAGGATGGCTTGTCGAACGCTGAGGGTCAGGCTAAGATCGAGAAGGTCAAGAAGGTCACCGCGATCGCTGAGAGTGCGTACACCTACCCTCATGATACGCAGGCAAAAATGATTTACATCGTTTTCAGGACTGGGGACCACCACTGCTGCCCTCGCCCTTGCTTGGGTTGCGCGCCACCCCAACACCTCCACGGTCATCCTCGGCGCCTCAAAGCCGGAGCAGATCATCGAAAACCTCAAGGCTATCGAGGTCTTGCCGAAGCTCACGCCGGAGATCTTGGCGGAGATCGACGAAATCCTGCAGAACAAGCCCGCTCCATTGGTGCGTAACAGTCTTGCGCATATATTCACACATCAGCTAACACCCAGCCATTCCCAGCCTACGTTCCGCATCGCTCCCCTCGACCCGTACGGTGCTAAGCCCACCAACATCTACTAAGCTGGCTTAGAATGACGGGCTGCGGTGTTGCGTAGTAGACATCGGACGGATAGAGTTGAAATAAAGTGTACAATATAACATGTTTTCGCACCTGCGACCACCAGAGACCGCCACAACTGAAAGGTCAGGCCGGTCAGGGTCCGCGGCGATTTCAAAAGGGTCAAATATTTGGTCGTTTGCTGATCGTGACGCCACGCGACCGTAAGTCGAACTTGAACATAACGCTCATCTTCGCCCTCAAAACTATATTCGTTTCTTTGCTGCTTTCATCGCTGGAGGAGTCGTCAATGTATGCATCGCGCTTCTCCATACTAGTGGCGTGCAGTTTGTGAGGTAAGGCTGAGGCTTCGCTTCATCTCGGCAAGCCCTACTTTTGAAGCCATCGCATAGGAGCACTCCTGCTCACTGACCGTGGGTGCGTACTGATAGCGGGTATCGCCAGGCTGATTCTCAGCTGATAGCAACTGTATACAGCGAATGCCCATTCCCAGGTGCAGTTTGCGCGTGGCCACCTGCCAGCAGAAGCAACTACGAACCCAATCCGAAGCCAGCCTTATGATTACCGGGCCCAGCAGCCCATGGGCAGCTGCTGGGTGTACTAACCGGGCCCTTGCGGCGGGGTCCCTCGCCCGGTACGCGCGGCTTTCATCAAGAATGGTCTGCAGTGGCACGTATTATGGACGTTTACTCACTTGACCTTCCCCCGCTTGTGAGAAGAGGCTGGTTGGTGAGACTAGACGTTTACGCGGTATTGCACTCATAAGTAAGTGGGCGAGTGACTACGTTCTGTATGGGGAAGTGACGCTCCTTGAGATAGGTGAAGCGGCGATCGAGTGCTGATAGAAGCGACAGACCAGTGAACCAAGCTGATGACAGCCGAACCGTCTTCCCTCAAGTAAATGCCCAATACGGACCTAGTTCGTCAATACCTTCTTTCATCATATCGTCCTTCGCCTTTCTGTTCGCATCGGTGCTCATTACATTCGCAGAACTGGACCGTCCAACTGTGAGCCGCTGGCAGCTGCACGACGGCGTAATCGCTGCTAAGGAATAGTCTCACACGTCGGAATCTTCATGCTAATTTGGTCTATCTGACTCGACTCGCAGAAGTTTCGAACTGGGCCAGCGGGAGAAGCGTTCTCACGTGAAGGCGGTATCTGCTGCAAGTAAGTTACCTGTCCTCGAGGAGGGCTTGTAGTCAGGTCTCGGCGCGAAGCCTTCGCCGCTACCGTGGGAGATGCCCTGTGACGAGCCTTCACATATATATCGACGCGCCAGGTCTCCAAGGTCCTCCCATCCATTCCCTTCTTCCCGGTACCCCCACCATCATCTATCGGATATCCTGGCATTCCGACAAGATGACGGCGGGATTGCTGTCCTTTCGTGGCCAGCGCTCAGCGTCGATCCCAAGGTAAGTCTTATACCATGCGTGCTCGATGACCAGCTCATGATCGCAGCACATCTGTCCCGGGGGCTCGTCATTCCCTTCCTATGAGCAGGAGTGTCCAGGGGCCCACTGCTCAAGGTTCGGGTTTTCAGTCAACCCCAGCCCAGGAAGACCCGGCGAGGCGGACTCCTGCTACAGATCGTCGCTCCATGTCGCACGGGCATCGCGCTCGGCCAGCAGAGATATCGATGCCCTCTTCACTCCCCATATCGACTGTACCCTCCGTCCTGCGATCGTCCGACGCACAGACGTCCGCTCCCTCACCCTGGCTTCAAACTGCTAGTACCGGTCGATCCGGTCCGCATCACCTGGTCCCCGCGCCATGCGTGGCGGTGCCATTACACGAAGCCGTGTTGTCACATTGGATGATTGACACGCCGCCTCCTTCACCTCGACCGCAAGAACGCAGAGTTCAATGGTCGGAAGAGAACCAAATGTACTCGCCGCCACTCACGAGCTATGGTACATACTCGGAAGGTAGGTTGTCATCGCTATCAAAAATTCATCGCAAGCTTCTCACTCTACTACGCTACCAGGTTCCTCGCGTTACAGCATTTTGGAGAGGCCGTCTGATGAGCTGGCGGAAGCGTCGACCGCTCACCTGATCTCATCTGCCAGGACTACGTCGGATCCACTTCGTCGTGCGGGATACGTGCCTAATCCTACGAACATTCGTCGGGGCGCGGGTGCCTTCAGCCTTGTGGAAACCGTCCAAATGGTCAACGCTGATGAGGCTCTCGCCCTCGCTCTCGCTCGCGAGGAGGGGGCAGACAATCAGGAAGCAATCCTTGCGTCTGTGCATTCTCCACAGGCAGGAGCCTCGACTCCTCATCATACCGGACCCGCCGCTGCTGATTCGAGCGACGATGACCTTGAATATGCCTCGGAGGAATCGGCAACAGGTCTAGCATCCTCCGCGCCACCCGACCCGTATGCGCCGACTGTCGAGCCACTGCGCATCCTGCGCCCTCGCCCTCTGCCTCCACCGCCGGTCGAAGCGCCGAGACCTGCACCACCGAGGGTTCCCGACATCATCATCACGCCAGAGACACCTGCTCCGCCTGAGGCAGCCTCCAGCGCACAAGTCGGCGCAAGGCGCGAGTCTCTGCAGTCCCGGCGGGCAAGCACGGAAACTCTTCCGCCCTACACCTCCAGGGTTCCAAGTATGCTTTTGCCCCCGGAATATGATGCCTCGACCAGGCGCGAATCGCTTCCGCCACACAACCACCATGAGCCCACGGTTGTTGGTACGGTTGATGGTCAGCCGGCTCCCCCAACTCCCCGTGCGACCAAAACGCCGCCTGCGCCTGACTGGTGGAGGGAGCCCCTCCCATTGCCGTCGTCCGCGAGGCGGCGCATTTGCGTGTGCGGCTCAAGGGTGTATAGCCAGATTCTCGTATGTGACGAGCCTTTTTGACCTATGTTTTGAGCCTAACAAATCTGTAGAAGGAGCGTTACACGCCCGGAGCGTTGTGGCAGCGCCTTTTGCGAGAGTCCCATGCCCGGTGCAGGACTGTCAAGCCCAATTGTAGCGTCAACTGCAGCGGATGCGGCAAAGTCCGCGCCTTCTGCACCTACAGATCGTGCGACGGGTCAGACCCCAATTGCAGTATGCTGTCGTGCTGCCCGCAGGTTCGGGCACTCGCCTTGCAGAGCACTCTCGACATCTTCGAGCGCGAGGCGAGAGTCTTGCTGGGCCGACAGACTCTGCCGACCTTTGACGCCATCATCCGCCACGAGGGTGCCCGGGACCTCGTCTTGGAGGTCCTCCGTGTCATCCATCGGCTCCTCGACCTGAACATCGCTCAACCAAGCAATGACGAACGCGCTCGCGCTGCTTTGCGGTGGCTTGTCCAGTCGAGCACGCTATTTGACGCAGCATGGACGCTTTTTCTGCCCTTCAACAAGTTCGCGGCCACAGATTCAACTCTGGAGCACGTGTACCGCATGATGTTGGGCTTCATGCGTCTGCTCAGGCGCGCCGAGCTCATCAGCTCCGTCGACGCGCCAATGTGCGCTGTCGAGTTCTCGCGCCCTGCGTTGGAGCTGTGGCTGGCGGATGCTGATTCTGCATCTCACCTTCCCGAGCTTTTCCAGCGTCCGGAGAGGCGCGACGTTGCCGTCGCTGACCTCTTGACGAAGCTGCGCGATGCGCATGGGGCTTTGGCCAGGCTCGTATCCTCGACAGTGATTCAGTCAACACGCCAGAAGGCCACGGGCCTTATGAGCGCTATCGACGACCTGCTCGTCGAATACGACGAGGTCTAGGGACAGGGCTTATGTCTGGCACGCCGCCTGCGTGGTGCGTCAATAGTTCGCAGAGGCCTTTTCCTCCCGTCATTGCACTTGCAGTGTATCATCTCTTCGACGGTGGCATTGAAAGAACGGGAGTTGGGACATCGGCGCTCGGCACCGGCTCATCATGACATTTACGACCTAAGTAATGTAAATATTCTTAATAGCCTACCGCTCTGGCAGCGCATCCTGCACTGTGTACAACTGGAATCAATGTAATCTATGCAAGCACGAAGGCTGCTCATGAAGGAGATTTCAAAGGCAGAGCACGAAGGCTTTACAGAAGTCCTCAGGGGAGGATAGGGTTCCAAAAATTTCGCCTGTCAACGGAGTGGTGCGACCACGCAGACTTGATCCCTTACGCTGATCGAGGTCGAACAGCTACTGGGGAGCAAGTCTACGAAGAACACGCCACACTCCATTGACAATCCGAATCACGCGCCACCTCCGCTATCCACCACGAAGGGCGGAGAGCATCGTCGGCGGCATATGAGTCGGGGAGTAGATGAACGTGCAGCACCTCTTCCGCTCGCTCTCGCATAGCGAGAGACGGGAAGCGTCATTGGTGCTACACAATCACCTACGACACAGACCCACTCACCGCGGTGTTCGAAATACCCGAAGGTACACGTGGCGACCGCGGTGAGCCCACAATAACAGGTCTCGCCACCGCTAGCGAGACCGCTGATCCAGCGGCCTCAGTAACGATGGCAGTGGCGCCCCGTGTACCACCCGCACCGTGCAACTGTCTCCTCGACACACGAAACGACCGAGTCAGCAACCCCTGGAGAACCTGGGATCGCATCGCTCAGTCCGGAAGGACGCACATCAAGGAACCTAGTGGCAGCAGTTGGGCACCGTGTCTGGCGAAGGAAAGCGCTCACCCATCGCGGTGTTCGAAATACTCGAGAGTACACGTGGCGACCGCGATGAGCCCACAACGACAGGTCTTGCCACAGCTAGCCGGACTGCTGATCCAGCAACCCCGCTAGCAGTGACTGTGGCGACCCGTCCACCACTCGCGCCGCGCAGCTGACCATGAAGCGTAAGAATCGACCGAGTACGTGATTGCTGGTAAACCAGAAATCGCAGAGCCCGGCCCTGACATGGCTCATCCGGATCCTGGTGGAGGCAGTTGGGCGCTGAATCCGACGAAGGGGTGCACAAGGCGCGAACGCCAGGCAAAATTCCCCAAGGCAGATGTGTATTCCAAAAATTGGTGTCCTGAGTAGACCTGACCCCCTTTCACTGATCGAGGACAATCAGCTACTGAGGACGCCAAGTCTACGCAGAACACGCCACACTTCGCCCACGCCCATTGTATTCCACCTCCGCTATCCGCCCGAAAGCGTAAAGCGTCGTCGGTAGATGGCATATGGGGGTTGCGAGTGTCCTCGTAGCGACTCCTTCGCCCGTTCGCCTACGCAGTAGCGAGGGGCGAGCGGACGACGTCCACGGCACTACGAGCACACCTGCGATAGACACAAACCCACTCACCGCAGTGACGACGATGCTCGTAACCACCGCGCCTACTACGATGAGCCCGACGCTGACAGACCTCGCTGTCGCTGGTAAAGTCGCCTATCCGGCAATTCGAGCAACGACAGCAGTGGCGGTCCGTCTACCACGCGCGTCGCGCATTGTTCCCACAGAACTCGACCGAGGAAAGGCGACTTCTGCAATGCAGAAAGCCACGATCCTCTGTCTGACTGGGGCCCATCCAGCGTCTTGTGGCAGCAGTTGGGTGTTGTGTCTGACGATGATGGTTTCTCTCAAAGAGCAGGCTCACTATATATGCTCGCGCGCCGGACGCCGGGCCGGGGGCTTGAATGTTGTCTGCCGTGACCTGTGTGACTTGTCCCCCTTCTCTCGAACCATCAGTGCCACCCGTGCATCGTCTTATGCCGGCTCACGGAGATATCAGAGATCCGAAGGCACATGCCTGCCTCCATAGGGCTGTTCATGTCTTGCGTGCAAGCGAGCACAAAACCTGCATGTCCTTTCGGAGTTAGAACAATGAACAACATACCAAATATCACAAACTGATCGTGGATATGCATGGTAGATATGGTCTTTGTTGTCCATGACAAGGCTATGTCAGGTCAAAGCAGAGATCACACGCTCTCGCTCCCATATAAATACGGTTGCTGAGAGGCTGATGCTACCAGCAAACAACCCAGCCGTCTACAACAACACAATGTCCCGCACCCAGCAGCAAAAGCAGAAAGACGCCGATAGGGGCAAGCATACAGAATGGCAGATGTCTGAACCGTGAGTGGCGCACGAATCTTTGCCTGCACATGCTGATTGCTCTGTTGGACGCAGACATCGAGGCCGCGTGCAGCGCGTCCCTGCTGCACTAGAACGTACTCGGCGTACAGGCTATGACAGTGTTCTCCCTCCCACGATACACCGTAAGTGCTTCATTGTGGCCACTTCTCTCTCTCTCTGACCAGTATCCAGGGGTGGAGGCGACCTCGAAGACATTTCTTTCCGCTCAGTTTCCAGAGTCCTACATCGAGCGGCACTACAAGGTAGTCAGCGCTGATGAGCTGGTCAATGCGGTGCTCGAGTTCTGCAAAGACGAGGATGTCGCTTTCTACGGCTTCGTCATTGAGACGAACGTGAAGTCTGGACCCGCCGTCGACGATCCATTGAACGCTCCCGGCCTCGTTGCCTTCCATCTGAAAGGCGCGGATCTGGCTAAAGATACTCGGGCTCAGTGGATGCAGTTGTTCAAGAACGCAAAGGTGCCAGACCTGGTGGACTGCCGCATCTTCATGCCTGGCAAAGTGTACAAGCCCTTCGAATGCTCGATCTTCGTCTTTCTGGGAACGGCGCTTGGCACCCTGACACACCTCACTCTGCAACTCGCGTTCTACGACAAGGAAGGACTCGAAACGTTTCTCTGCTCCGCCGGCGCTGCCTCTCTCGTATCTCTGGAACTTCAAAGCAACAGCCAGGTGACGAAGAACGTCGCGAACGCGATCTCTCGCCCGAACGCGCACAGGCTCCCGCACCTGCGCAAGCTGTGCCTGCGCCTGAAGAAGGACAGCCCCGACGAGCTCTTTAAGGCGCTTTGCAAGCGTCACGACCTAGGCGCCAAGTTACCTCTGCAAGTCGAGCTCAGGTCCGACATCAGCGACAAGATTTACCACGAAGCTCGCACACTGGGAATCACCTTCGCCAAGCCGTCGGTCTTCCGTTGAGGCTTTGACTACCCGATCCCTCACCGTCCTTAATTCCTTACGCACAAATTACTGATGTATTCTTGAGTACTTACGAGCCGCGGGGCGTGACCCGAATCACCTATCACACCCGGATTCTGTATTTCTGACTCGGCACCTTCCCTTACGATCTGTATAGTGATGACCAATGCCACGATCTTATGTTTGTCCCATTTTCCGAATGATATGCGATACAATCCTCCAGCCACCGTGTATCAGCGCTCTTGAATCTTGTAAGACTAGCTTCTCGGTGGCGCATACCGCCATTTCAGTTTTCTGTTCGTTCTCTCAGCTGTAAGTCTGGTACCTCAAAGTCATCAGTTCTTTCTTACGCAGCCGTGTGTTGCGACCTTCATTCAAAATGCAGACGAGCACTACGCGGTCGCACTTCACTGGATTGAAACACATAGGTAATGATATAGTATACGACCTTACTTTTGTCGAATGTGAGGGGGGATGCGGTGGATGTAGCGAGCGTTACATTACGGACATCATCGTCGTTCTACAGTACGTGGCCGCATAGGCGGCCTAGGTATCATCGTTTCGTCAAGGCCGTCTCCTCACGCCTTGTCTTCGCCTCGTTCTCACCGCTCCCACCTTCCCACATCATCCTCATCGCTCACGAACGGAGACGATGAAAGTGGCACCACACGACATTACGCCGCCGGCACCTCCTCCGTCGTCTTCTCAAAGCGCTTCATCGTCGGCTCGAGCTTGCTCGCGTCCTCCGCAGGCACCTCGACCGTCTCGCCCTCGCCCGCGGCGGCCTCCGCCTGCTCCTTGCACTTCGCGCACGTGCACGCGAACTTCCACCCGGCCTGAAGCTCCGCGCGGCGCGCCTCGAGCGGCTGCGCAACGTCGATGAACGCGACGCTGAGCTCCTCGCCCTTGGCGATGTCGCGCGTGGCGACGAGCTTGAGCTCCGCAGAGCCGTCGGTTGCGAGCTCGGTAGTGCCGTCGGGGTTTGCCTCCGCCGCGCTCTCGCCGTCGAAAGAGGGGCGCGCGTTGGGGATGCAGGAGTGGGAGAGGTAGGACGAGACAGTGTAGAAGGCGGAGCCGACCTGATGGGAGGTGCCGAAGGGCGTGCGGGTCTTGAGGGTGTAGGACTCGGGCTAGGACAGATGTTGATGAGTATGCGGAGGTAAGCGGTCGGGAGAAAGTAGCTTACCCTGTCCAAGCGACCACCGTTGTAGCAGACACCGAACGAGTTGTAGGCAACCTTGCCGAGGAAGGTGGCGTAGCGCTCGGGTGTGACAAACGCCTCGAGACCTGGAAGGGCAGCTGCGAGGACATCCGAGAGCAATTTGACCTCCTCACTCGGCGCCTCAGTCTCCAGGAAGCGCAAACGCTCAAGGTGATCGGCCAGCAAGTACCCACCACCCTCAGCGTCGGTGAAGTCGCCACCAGGAGCCTTGGGCGCAGCACCAGGCATCATTGCAGTGATCATCTTCTCCGTCTCAAGCGCGAGCTGGCGCGCGACGAGCTCGGCGACGATGAGTGATGAGCCAGTGCGCTCAGGGTGCGCAGCGAGGTGAGAAACGAGAGCCTCCTGCGCCGCCTGACGCTGCTCCTTCTGCTCCTCGGGCAGTGGCAGGGACATCTGCGGTGGCAAAGGCGGCTCGAGGCTGAAAAGGAGATTCTGGTATTGCATTTTGGCGGCAATCTGGCAGTCGGAGGAGCAGAACACAGATTTGAAGTTGTCGGAGGTGGTAACGGCAGCTTCGCGGTCGACGATGACGCGCAGACAGTGGTTGCAGTGAGTGCCGGCCTCGTGAAGGTCGTAGTCGAGGGTGGCAACAATGGGTGATTCCTGAAGATACTGCTCAGCAAGCGACTTCCTTGGGACGCGTGCAGGTATCAACCTTGTAGATAACCTCTCCAGCCTTGATGTCCTTCTGAGCGACAAGCATGGATCGCGTGCCGGGCATAGTCGCGGACGCCTTCGTCTCAATGGCGACGTTGAAAGACTTGGGCGGGAAGTGGTGGAAGTACCCTGAATCGCACATTCTTAGCAAACCCTTCACTGACCGCATGCCAATACTGGCGCACCTTCAATCTTAGAGGTCATCTATAGGAGAGTAGAGATAGCATGGGGGAAGATATATTAGATCGCGTCTCGAGACATGAAAGCAGGAAGACAGGAGGGGGCGTAGGCTAAGCATGGTCCAGCGTAGGTGTCTACGGATGCTTGCATGCGTGCATGGGGGGCATTAATTCGATGCGGGGTCAGTAACCTTGTCCCAGTCTTGGGACGAGGTCTCGGAGGGAGGACCGCTCGAGGTGGGGGCAGCCGCGGCAGCAGCCTCCAGGTCTGCGAGATCTATGCCGGCGTCCGGACCCAAGCCCAAGCCTACTCCCATGCCCATAGCCATCCCCATTCCGAGAGAGTTTGCACTCACGTCCAAGTCCATCATTTGGGTGACGAGCTGAAGAGTCGTTAGTAGCTGAAAGTAGCATCACAAGGAAAGGACGTACCTTGAAGATCGGCTCCGGAACCGTCTTTTGGTAGATAACGATGAGCTCCATAGGGGACGGGTACACCTGGAGGCCCTTGTAGAAGCAGAGTGCGGCTTCGAGATGCAACTCGGGGCCTGCGGTAGCGTTAGGAGAAAGGTATGACGGACACGTAGTGCACACTTACCCAACAATGAGAGCTTTTCACCCTTGCTGATCTGGTCCATGAAGTATGGTTCCCTCAACTCGGGAGATGCTGGTGCGGGCTCGAGCTTAGCGCGCTCGAGAGCTTCCAGGATGACCTCCTTCGTGATGGGTGGCGGCAAAGACTCGGCCAGGGTCTTGTCAGCGCGCTTCTTGTCCTTCCCTGCGCAGAGTGTAAGCTTGGAGACGAGAAAACTGGGATATGCACGCACGCAACCTCCGCCTGAAGCCGGCGTCATTACGGCGTTTGTAGTCGAAGTAGGCAGCATAGGCAATGAGACCACCGAGAACGGTAATGCCGGCAATAGTTGCGACGCTGGTTGACCTGGAGGAGGAGCTCATCGTTGCGGACGGCGGCGACGACGGATGTGGTGGTCGGAGACAAGGCAGGCGCCTGCGCGTCGTGTAAATTTCGGACGAGCGATGACGTAAGATCGGCGACTTCCGGCCGGCGAGTCCGGTGTTTGTTGAGCAAACTGCCGTCGCACGCGACTGTACTTGCCTTCGCCGACGATCACAGCAGCCGCGCCGACGCCGCCGACGACGCCGCCCCCGACGCCCGACGGTCCATGACTGACGTCGCCCCCAGCCTACAGCCAGGCCCTTCCTCCCCCACCCCCGCCAGCGCTTCCCGTACGTCGCCAGCACCGTCTGCACGCGATGAGCTCATACGTGCCCCAGAACCAAGCAGCGGCACAGATGCGCTACCAAGGGACATCGACATGGACGCAAGCGACCAGCGCGACCGTCCAGAGGACACGGACAAGGAGAACCGCGCAGACGAGATGGATACAGCTAGAGATGGAACCGACGACACCTTCCTTGACCACTCTTCGGACACGGTGGCCCCCGAGGACAACGAGCTTCTTGAGATAGGCGACGAGGACACCAGGCCAGAGATAGAAACATCCGAGTTTAGACGCGTCAAGGTGCGCGTCAAACGCCACTGGCCGCGTCCAGGGGGACTCACCAATCGCAGGTCTACCAACTCGTCGGCTCACGGTGGGAAGACAAGGGGACGGCGTTTTGCTTTGGGGACGTGCTTGACGATGGCGACGCGAGAATTGTAGCGCGCGCAGAACGAGATTACGACCAAATCATCCTCTCCACCATAGTTCGCAATGATGTCTACCAGCGCCAGCAAGGTGCGCGCGCGTCGCGTCGATCCACCTGTTTTCCATCTCACTCGTCTGCAGAGACCCTAATCGTTTGGACCGAACCTGATGGAGTTGATTACGCGCTTAGCTTCCAAGATCCTGACGGCTGCGCCGAGATATGGAACTTCATTGTCGATATCCAGAACGGATATGGTACGGCCCACATGGCGGTCCTTTCTTCGCGTACCCCCCACTTACGGCTCGTCAGGCGCATCCGACGATACACCATCCTCGCCCTCGCATCACTTTAACGCTGAAACGGTTGCTGCGATGAAGTTCCTGCGCAACGGCCAGCTTCCCTCACCGACTATGGGCGCGATCGAAGAGGTTGGACGCGCGCTTAAGGCAATCTCGCGGTCGCCGAGCGTGAAAGAGCGCCTATGCGAACTCTTCATACAGCAGGTGCGTTCTACCCCAAAAGGGTCCGAAGCAGTCGCGTGTTTGCCACACCTGTCCCCTTCAATTTACTCAACCCCGCCTCACATGTCAGGACTACATCAAGCAACTCATCGGCGTCATGACGGATGTTGAAGACCTGGAGAGTCTGGAACATCTGCACCTTTTGTGTAGCCTCATGCAGACGATACGTAAGTGGCACATGTACGTGGTATCAGCCTATACCGAATCCTACGACAGTGATGCTCGGCGATCACAATCTGTATGAGTACATCCTGGAGGACGAAATATTCTTAGGCGTCGTCGGCATGCTTGAATGTACGTGCTATTGTCCCGTATGGAGCGTATCGGGCCCTGACTGTCTCGCAGATGATCCCGAGTTCCCGGCACACAAGGCCAATTATCGGCAATTCCTGACACAATGCACTACCTTTCATCAACCAGTACCCGTCCGCGACCCTGGTATCATGCGCAAGATACACCACACGTACCGCCTGCAGTTCCTTAAGGACGTCGTGCTTGCCCGCGTACTCGACGACTCCACCTTCAACGTCCTCAACTCGTGCATCATCTTCAACCAGATCGACATCATCAATCATATACAGCAGGAACAACGTTTTCTCGCCGATTGCATACGGTTATATGTGGACGAGGACACGATCATCAAGAAGAAACCGGAGGCGAACGGGCACGAGCCACCTAAAGCAGAGGCCTCTGCCGCTGCTAGCGACGACAAGCCAAAGGACTCACCAAAACCTAATGGCGAGGGTACACCGGACAAACGACCACCACTCGGACAGCGCATCTTCCACTGCCTTCCCCTCGAGATCCTTTCACCCAAGGATATTGCGCTGCGCCGGGAGGTCATCTTCCTCATACAACAACTATGCGTCATGGGCAAGAACATCCAGCTCGCCGCACGGATGTCTCTCTTCCGCTGTCTCGTCGATCGGGGCATTCTCTTCCCCGTGCAATGGGCCCTCAGCCTATCGGAGTCGGACGAGACCGCGAAGCCTGTAATCAGTGCGGGCGGCGAGATCCTGACGACGCTGCTCGACCACGACCTGAACGGCGTCCGAAATCATGTCCTTAAGCACGTCAACGCCATAGAACGTGCGAAGGAGGCGGGCACACCAGGCGCGGAGAAGGTGGAGACGCTGCTCGAGCTGGTGTGCAGGATAGTCGCGCAGAGCAAGGATCTGGCAGTGCAAAGTCAGATCGGCGAGGCGTTAAAGATCTGGATGGACATGCCGACAGATACAGGCGCGCTAGCGGGGGAGGCGTCGCATGTGCGTCCATTCACTAGACGTCTAACCAATCGCAGTTTCATTGAATTGCTATCTATCCAGATGATCGGCGCGGCCAAGCTAATGCGGAAGGACGAGCCGGGGACGGAGCGCTTCTTGGATTACTTCTACAAGGGCTGTGCGAAGACCCTCTTCGCCCCGATCACAGACCTCCCGGACTGGCGAAGCCTCAACGGTTCGTTTATCTGCCGCACCTCATGCCGCACACGAGCTAACAAGCGGTGCAGGCGTCCTCCCTTTAACGCGGGAAGAGACCAACCGATATGTGTATCTGTGTGATCTGCTGTACAACTTCACGCAACATCACAACTTCCGCATCATGGTGCATATCATGAGCCAGGGTCTGATGACGCGCGTGGCGACGCTGTTTAGGGCGAGGGATAAGCATTTGAGGCATTGTGAGTGCGGTTGGTTGGGGTGTGATTGGGAGTGTGGGCTGATTGGTTTGACTGTCTCTAGCTGCGTTCCGCTTCTTCCGATTACTGCTGAGGATGAACAACAACAACATGCACCAGCAGATGGTGAAGCACGATCTCTTCAAGCCCATCATCGACCTCACGCTGAGCGAGTCGAGACGAGATAACCTGCTCAGCGGTTCTTGTCAAGACTTGTTTGAGCACATACGGCGGGTATGTAGTAGTGTTAATCCCATTGGACGTGCACCTTCTCACTTTGTATCTAGGAAAACATGAAGAGCATCATCGAGTTCATCATGAAGAACCACGGCGATGACATTCGGAAGTTGGCAGAGACACCCTTGGGCCGCCATCGATTCGAGATGTTCATCAGGCGGTATGAGATCAACTGCGAGCCGCCGCCAGTGGAGACGAAGGTCGAGAAGTACGTGCCCAAACGTAGAAGGGTTTTTCCAGATCTGACATGCAAGCAACAGGACACCAGAAATCTCGCGCTTCCGACCCTCGCGCGCCATGGACGCAGAGGAGGAGGAGTGGTTCAACGCCGACGAGGACGACGATACCATACCCGCGATCAGCCAGGCGTACGCCCGCGGTACCGACGCTGCGCAGGCCGTCCCCTCCACGTCCCTCAAGCGCAAGCGGCGCACGATGGCGCAGTCCCCGAACAAGGTCAAGATCACGCCCCCGCGCTCGCCCTCACTGGGACAGCTCGCGGAGTACGGCGACGAGGACGAGGAGGACGGGCCGCAGCCGCGGCCAGCAGACGACCGGATGCAGGGCACCGAGGACGAGCCCCCCGAGCGCAGCCGACCCGAATCACCGTCGCCGGGCCTGATGGCGAGCATGGACGAGCTGGGGCCGGTGCGGCTGGGCGAGAAGCGGCGGAGGGAGGAGGACGAGGACGAGGACTCGCTGGAGCGGCTGAGCAAGGTGAAGAAGGCGAGGGACGCGGCGGATCGGAGTGGGGGTGTGAAGCAGGGCGACGACCCGCCTGTGGGTGGCAAGCGGACGATGAAGCTGAAGTTGGGAGGTGGGAGGGCGACGACCGCGTCGCCGACGCCTTCGCCGACAGCAGAGTCCCAACCACAGCCGAAGAATGGGGATACGGGCTAGGTGCACGTCTGCTCGTTCTTCTTTCCTCGATTGTCGTCCTTCGTCGTCGTTTGGGTTGTTGTTCGCCGCTCGGGCCTAGTTCGTTCTTTCGAGCGTTGCCGTCATCACTTGCTTGTAGTCGGGCTGCTCTCTCCTTACCTCTCATCGCTGCTTACCACCTCACACTGCTGCTTTGCGTCACTAATTATTGGTATGGGGTTCGTTCTGCATAGAGGCCCGTCTGTCGACGCCGGCTGCCCTTTCTACGCTATGTTGTATGTAATATACCATCGTACAGTGCTTTACTGGACTTGGGGTTGCGCAGAGTATTTTTGTTGCAGGAAGGCCCCCCAGATGCGTACGTGAGGATGCTCAGCGTTCTCGCCAAGGCGCGACTCTGTGAGCACCGCCTCTCGGCATTCGCTCGCAAATCTCCGCGTGGTGACCCCACTTTGGACCATATCGCCCTCGGGCTGCCGGGCCGGGTGCCTAGTCGCGATCAGCCATCGGCAAGTCAGGTCTTCATCTCTCTTCCAGACCGTCCCCTCATCTCCCCCCCTCCCCCCGCCAGCTCGCTGGCTACTCGGTCCTCAGCTCACGAACTTTGACGACACGCACTCACGATGCTCGGCGCCGGAACACTGATTTGGATCTCTCTGAGGCCCCTCCTCCGACTGTGAGCATTGTCGGTTGCCGGCTACCTCTTGCCTGACGAGAACTTGCAGAGTCATAACGACGTCCTTCGGGTTCGCCATAACCAAGGCAGACATCTTCCCTCAGGTAGCTTCGAGGGGAGCCGGTCAAATCATTCTTGTGCGTTACTTCTCTCGACTTAACCACATTCCAGACCGCTGAAGCGCAACGCACACGCAGAACATCACCCTCCCATGCCTCATGTTCTCCAAAATCGTCCCCGCCTTCACACCGCAAAACATCCACGCCCTTGGTGCGCATGACCGCCTCCCCCTCACCCTGCACACCTGATACGCCAGCCAGGTCCCCTCGTCTTCGTCGCTATTATGTACGAGGCCATGGGCATGGCCATCGCTGCGATCATCCGCCTCTTCTTCTGGGTGCCGCACCGCTTTCGCTATGGCCTCCTTGTGGCCGGTGGTTGGGGAAATTACGGAGACATCCGTACGTCCCTCCGGCATGCCCTCACCCTCCTTTCTGATTCGCTCTCGTTACAGCAACTTCCGTTATCATGAGCATCTGCGGTGCAGCGCCCTTCAATCCGTCTACGGACGCTGATCTGGGTGTTGCGTATGTCGCCGCCTTCATCCTTGTCTTCATGGTAAGGCGCTTAGTGCGATTCGAACATCGAGACATTAACGCGAACTGAATGTATACAGATCACGCTTTTCCCACTCGGTGGCCACAAGCTCATTGCGAAGGACTATGTTGGGCCTGATATCGAGAATGATGACGTGCGAGAGGCGACTCGTCGCCGGCGTCGCATCATCATGTACGGCTGGGCTCACTACGCTGCGCGCCTCTTGCATGGCAACAAAGGCAAGGTCGAAGACGACGAAGACCATACCAAGTCCCCCATCTCGAACGAGAAGGAGCGACAGCTGTACGCCCCAACAGACTCGCCTCATCCCGAACCGTGCGAGAAGAAGCCCTTCAAGCACGTCGCGTTCGATGACGGCACCACTGCCGTGAACTCCCCGATTTGCTCTCCTTTGCAGACCGAAGTCGGCCCGTCCCGTGCCCACTCGCCCGAGCCCACACTCGAAGGCCCCTCGCGCCCACCCTCGCAGCGCCACGACACGAGCGACAGCGTCCCCGCCCTGCCACAAGCGCCCGACTACCCACCCCCCGCCGGCGCGGTCGGCCTCTCCCCCGGCTCCTCCGCGCCCTCACCCAAGCACCACCGCCGCCGCCGGCAATTCCTCCACAGCATCAAGGCCTTCCTCCAGTCCCTCTGCACCCCCGCCTCGCTCGCCATGCTCCTCTCCTTCCCCATCGCATTGATCAAGCCCGTCAAGGCGCTCTTCGTCGAGGTCGAGGGCACGTACATGCCGAGCGCGCCCGACGGGGAGCCCCCGCTCGCCTTCGTGTACGATGTCGCCGAGTTTGTGGGCGCGGCCAGTGTCCCGCTGGGCCTGGTGTGCTTGGGCTCGGCGCTCGCGCGGCTGAAGATCCCGCGCGAGGAGTGGAAGAATCTGCCCCTCGGCGCGATCTTCTCGTTCGCGTGCGGGAAGATGCTGCTGATGCCCGTTATCGGCGTGCTCATGGTGAAGGGCATGACCCATTCTGGGATCATCGACCCGGAGGATAAGGTCTTGCAGTTTGTGTGCATGTGAGTGAACCGTAGATTCTTCTTGTGTCTTTGACTGACCTCCTGCGCAGATTCTTCTCATGTCTCCCGACCGCCACAACCCAGGTCTTCCTCACGCAAGTATACAGCGGGACGGGCACCGCAGAACACCTCTCCGCCTTCCTCGTCCCCCAATACGCTATCATGTTTGTCTCCATGGTCGCTCTTACCGCTTACACTTTACAATTACTATTTTGAGTACGGTGGTTGCTGTTGAAGGCGCGCACTTGCTCCTTCTGAGCGCGATCACTTACCATTCCGAGTATGGTCGGCTGTAGAGCTGGCCGTTATAGATGTATTATAGCCTCTACCTGTAGATAATCTTCACGCTACTTATGTAGGACGGAATGGACGCCGTTTGGCTTTTCATCGTATCATTGACACTTCAGGAATCGACGCGCAGGTCGGTCAACTGAGTTGCATAAGTTGAGCTCCTGACCACTTCCATGCTCTAAACCGGAAACCAACGTCAGATTAACTGCTACAAAGACAGAGATACTCGTACTATGCAGGTACAGTCAGTACGCCAGGAATAATGTGCGCGCCACAAATGATTGGTACAGTACAGTCCGAGTCCTATGCGACCTCCCACATATGCAGGTTCACACCCCCTGTGGATGTCCACGCTCCCCCTCATGCACGTTCACGCTCCTCCATCAGCACGTTCACTTTTATCCTCACTCAATTGTTCGCCAAACTCCTCCACATTCCCTCCTCCGGTACCTTCGCCGCGGACTCGAGGATGCGCAGGGCGCGCTGCTTCCCGCGGCTCAGCGCCGTCCCATTGACCGTCTCCCCATCGCTCTCCTCGTCAGACCCCTCATCTCCAGTGAAATCAAGCGCCCCCGGGTCCAGCCCGCGCTCCCGATCCCGCTCCTCATACATCTGCTTCCTCCGCGCCGTCGAGCTCTCTCTACGCTTGGGTAACGGCGGCACGAGCACGCCGGGCTTCTCCGCCAGCGACGTCTTCGCGGTTGCCGTGTCGCTCGTCCGCCGGCGCGGCGGGCGGATGGCGATCGGCAGGGAGCCGATGAAGTGCTGGTGCTGGAGGTGGAGGTCCTCGGTCTCGCCGTCGTCGCCCTCGGCGATGTCGTCGAGCGCGTCTTCGTCGTCGTGGCGGGAGAGGAAGCGCTTCCACGCGTCGCTGTCGCGTTTCCAGGCGTGACGGTGGCTCGGAGTGCCGGCAGCGACGAGGCGCTGGATCTCGCGTACGCGAAAGTCGTCGACGTCGGAGGCGTCTGAGGACTCGGCTGAGGAAGTTGCTTTCCCGTTGACCGCAGGTGTGGGTGGTAACGGGACAGCGGCGGGGTCAGGTTGAGGTTGCGATGGCTGCTCGGGATGAGGGCGAAGAGGCGCAGAGGGACCACCTCCGGGGGCGCTGCCTGCTATACTGCGCATCGCCGAGGGTGCTGGTAACGACGAGGGACGCAGACCAGCGAACGAGCTAGGTAAGCCGCCACTGGGCTCTCGATTCCTGGCAGACAGACCCGCGGGCCGCGGCGGTCGTGAAGACACCACAGCTGGCTCTACCAGAGGCAGAGTCGGTGCTTTCGACTGCCGTTCGCCGTTCTCCTCCTCAAGGTCGAATACCATATCTGCGATAATTGAGTAAAGTGAGAGCATGAACAGCAGACCTACGTACCGTCATCATCGTCCTTGATAGGTGAGCTCTTCTCCGACTTGTCGTGCTTGTTCGCGGCGGCTGGGTCGACATTGAAGGTGACCTTTCGCTTGCCCTTCCCATTCGGCGAAGTCGGCGACTTGGGCTGCGACGCTGCTTGCGAAGATGCCTGCGCCTGCTCCTTCCCCTTCCCATTCGCCTGCGGCGTCGACGGACCCGCAGTCTCTACCTGCAGCGGCTTGTCCACCTGCGATGGCTTCTCCGCCTCCTGCTTCTGCCTCCGCTTCTCCATCATCTCCTCCACCCGCCTCCTCTCCTCCTCCTCGTTCTTCGCGTACCAGTAGCTTGTCGCCACGTTCTTCTCCTCGTGCTCGTTCGCCCAGTGGCGGAACTGCAGCACCGAGCCCTCGCCCGCGTCCGTGGTGTGCCGCACGGGGAAGGTGCTGGAGGTGACCGTGATGCTCGAGTTGGTCTCGTCGGCCGAGGCGGAGGAGCCCGGGCTCTTTGGAGGTGGGCTGTCGTCGTTGGCTTTCGGATGGTGGAAGGAAGAGGTGGCGAGCGAGGCGGAGAGGATTGATGTACGTGGTGCGGCACTTGACGATCGCCGTGGTGCGGCCACTTTGCTTGGGACGAAGTCGCGGATGACGGAGCCAGGAGTTCCGGTACCGTTTGGCGCGAAGGTGCCAGCAGGATAGGATACGGACGAGCGAGGGGATGTGAGCCGTTCTTGTTGCCGGGACTTGACACTTGCGATTGCGCCTAAGAAGGCTTTCCAGACGTCCTCGGTCTCCTTCTTCAGCCCGTCTTCGACCTTCTGTATTTCCTTGACCTTGGTCTGGACGACGTTCGAGATGTACCCTTCTGCCTCTTTCCTAACCCCCTCCGATTTCGCAGTTGCAAGGGAGGACAAGTGCTGGAAGACTGGGTGCTTGGGGGTGATGGGTGGCGGGGGGAAGAGCGGAGGCAAGTCGGCAAGGTATTGTCTCTGAGGTAATGGTGACGGCTGGCGTGCGTTAGCGTCGGCGTCGGGCGTCGGGGTATTTGACAGTGACTGCACAGCAGGCAGAACAACAGAGTAGATGGGCGAGTATCGAGGGGACTTCTCGAGCAATGCGACGCCTTCCTGTGTCTATACGGTGCGCGGTCAGCGCTGTGCTCTGCGCCGAGGGGTGACTAGGCTTTCTGGTCAGTCCAAAACCACCCGTGAACTTACTGGTAATGATTTATGTATCTCGATCCACCCGTCCGCGCTCCTCAACACTTCGACCTCAACCCAGTTGTCGGAAGGCAGCACGGGCCCCTCCTTCACCTCATTCTCGGGCGAGACGATCTCTTGCACACGGTAGACGAGCGTCTGGCAGAGGAGACATGTGAGGGACGTGTAGCGCGCAGAGTTAGGGGAGTCGGGCAGCTGGGTACTTCGACTGCGATCGCGCAAGGTGAGCTGAGGATGCTTCTAGATTGCGATCCCCCTTGATCAGAGGTGGGTATAAGGGCCGAGCGGGGCACGCACCGCTTCAATGCCCTCGCCCCCCACGTATAGGGGGGCGAAGTCGGCGTCGGCGCCTTCTTTCACAAAGGACTTGTAGGTGCTTTCCGCCGGCGCTTCGCGCACGCGAACGTTCAGACATCTGCATGAAAAGATGCGATTGCTGGGCTTGGGCGCCGTGGGTGCGGACGCCATGTCACTTGGGGCGCTGCTGGGAGCGCCTTGGTGAATGATGATGATGGTTGAAGGTAAAGCTGTAGTAATTTGAGGCGGATGTGCTCTCGGATCCTGCCCCCCAATCAGGAAATTTGTAGTGGATTTCGTCTGCAGCCGACAGGTCGTCCTGCGTCCTTTACAAAGTGGTATGTTACTGAGACGGGAAAGGATCAACGAAGGCGGTGAACGAACGAGCAAGTATCCAATGCGACGGCGTTCATAGCAGGCCCGTTCTAGACCGACTCTGCAGATCTCACGGAGGCTCTTGTGTACCGCTGGCCCAGGCATAACAACACGGCAGCAGTCGCGGGGGAAGACTTCACCGAGAAATGGCCAGCGAGAGAACGAGCCCATTGGGTCATCTGCATATCGGTCTACTCGCGCGCGTATTGGCCAGGCGGGGTGTCGTTACGTTCCATCCCTCACGACAAGCTCGCAGTCTTTCACGCCTTTGTCTGGGCCTCAAAAGGGTTCATTAGGAATAGTGCCAGCACTTGCGTGTACCGAGCACACGACGGAGGAACTACAGCTGTAAGTAGAAGGTATGCATGGTGGTGATACAGTGACAACAAAGAGAAGAAAAACCTGGAGACGATGTATGTGCGCCTATGCGCTTTGTGTGTGTGTTATAAGTTATCTGTGAGTACAAAATCCGCGTCAAAGCCCTGCTGTCCGTCGGGAAACGCCCCATCGCAGCCAATCGTAAAAGGATATATCGGTGAAAAGACGCACAGCCTTGGTATGGTGCACGCGTGTCGTCGTTCTGGTGTGGCGCCAGCAGTTCTTCTGCTCCTCGCCTTTAGTCGTCCGCCATCATCACATCTCCGTCCTCGTCCACGTCGATAGCCATCATAGAGTCATCATCCAACAGGCCCTCCAACTCCTCCGTGGCTGACATCACCGTGGGGAGCTGCCGAGCAGCCTCCGCGCGTGCGTAAGCGACACGGGCACCCAGCGCGAGCACGTCCTGACCCATCGGCGAGCGCGCCATGCAGCCTCTGAGGGCCTGCTTGTGCAGATCGGGTTCACGCCGGCCGGCGGGAAAGGCGCGACGCGCTGGCATAAGCGAGCGGCGTGGCGACAACGGCGACGATATCCGCATCGCCGACGCGTTGAACGAGCAATGGGTGGGTGCGCGTGCGGCGGCATTGGGGGTGAAGTATATCGGCTGCTCGTGCGCGGACTGCTGCTGACTTTGTGGCTGCGGGGGTGGTGCGGGCGAGGGGTGTCTCCGACGGGGCGGCTGGGGTCGTGGTGACCGGCGGCCGGCGGCTTCGGAGAGGTCTAGGAATGATGATGTGCGGACGAGCGACGACGAGCGCTGCATGGACGCTGCTTGTGGACGGCGGAGCTGCTTCGTGGGGCGCGGCGAACAGGGCGACTCTACTGGGGAGCGCGGGCGCTTAAGGGGCGAGTGGGGCGCGTATCCGGCACTGGCTGGCCCGTGCGCGAAGGCAGGGGCAACGGCGGACAGGGTGAGTACAGTCATCTCGACGGGCGCGCAACGGGACTCTCTTTTATGATGATCGTCGGAGACAAAAGGAACTCGGCCACGTGACCTGACTCATGCGTTCAACAATGGGCGGTGGGCACGTGTTTAGCTCCAATCAGATCATCCTTTGTTGATCTCGGCCCCTGGCGCCGGCCGCGCTTTCGCTTTTTGGACAAGTCCTTTGTTGTGCAGATGTCGCTATCGCTGCCTGCGAAGCACGGATCGCTGCGCATTCGACTTTCACATTTCCGTAAAGGGCTTGCAAGGAGGCATGGTCGGCTCATGTCCGACCGGTATGGACGGCGCCCATGGGTACGAGCACCGCGCGAACAGCTTCGCGGTGCAATCGCCCATTCCTTGTGCCCATGAGACCGGTAAGTGCACCTGTACAAGAGGGACCGATTCCCCATCAGGTCGCCCTTCCTCCGCCAGCCGCACCCTCTGCCCATCCAATGAAGACCGCCGACTATGGGGCCAAGGCCAATCAGACCGCAGCGAGCGAGTCCAAACTCAACAATAGCCACCCACTATTGAGTGGCGCGCACATCCCGGAGGATCTCTCAACTGTGGCACCCTCGAACATGTCCGAGTCCTACCCAACATCAGCGCGCCACCGCAACCATCGTGTGTATCTTGCAAAGACGAATCGCGGGCTCACGTCTCGGGACGCGGGCGCTTGACGCCAACAGTCATCTGTCCATTGTACTCCCGCGTACGGCACCATTCATCTCAACGGCTTGAATCACCCATCCATCAGCGGGCGACGGTCGTTTCACGGCCGCGGGGCTTCCAAGAGGGATAGCACTCGAATCACAATGTGCAGGCACCCGCAGCTCGACTGTATCTGCGTCATCTAGGCCGACCGCGGAAGCGCGGTGGAACTGTGCAAGTCGGGTACGCGTACAACCTAGCCTGAAGGAGTCAAGGTGTATCATAGGGATCAGTAACATCACAACATAGGCGATGCATGTGGTGAGTCACATAGCTCTGGCTCAGCCACCGCCACGAACGACCCGCCTAACAACACGCCTAACCCTGCCTCGCACGAGCTCCGAGCTCTCGGAGGCCGCTTGGTCGTGCCTAAGTGGTGGCTCATCCACGTCTTTGAGACCTCCGTTTCTGCTGGATGATACACCGTCGCTTGATAGCGAGTACACCAAGCTGAAGGCTCCATGGAAGACCGCCTGGCTCTGTTCAATAGATCTTCGTTTGTCCGCGCAAGGCCAGGATACAACATCGCTCGCTCAGAAGCCCGACTATCGCTTGCTCGAAAGCATACCATCCGCCGCCTAGAAGGCCGCAAGCTCATCTATCTAGATTCCAGCTAGTTGCAAAACGATAGACGCCCCCTGCAAAGACGCTGTGGAGCCCGCGTGGCCGGTCCGAACGCACCTTCGCATCATCTGCACGCTCGGGACACGCAGCCAATGCCTTCCAGAGGCGCGTTTCCGCTGAGTGAGGGAGGCTGAGAGTACACACCGACCAGCCTGAGGTATCTCTGCGCAGGTGCAACGACCAGACCTCTGCTTTTCGCACCTTGGACACGAGCAGCGCGCTGTCGTGTGCCTGCTGCCCTCTCGCCGAGGCTCGGCGTGGCGCGCCTGGCGTCATATCTCGCGTGGGGAGCGGGGTGGGCAAGGGAGCGGGGGGCGTCTATCGTTTTGCAACTAGCTGTCAGAAGTCGTCCCGCTTGCAGAAGATCCCCAGCTCATCGTAGATGAAGAAGCTCGCTGCTGTCTTCCGGCTGCTGCTTTTCTCCGGCCATCACATCGACCTAGTTCCACTACTTATCCCATCTACTGCTTTGCAAGCCACTCCATCGACTCCCGAGGACGCCATCCATCATGTCAGAGCTCGCCGCCTTCTCATTGCCGGACACTTGGCCGTACGCTCGCGAAGGTTGATCTCCGTCCCCTTCGGCTGGTGCTCTTGATTCGTCCGAGAGGTACTTCATTCGTCCCGGAAGTCCTTGATTCGTCCTATGAGGGTCTTTACAGTGATACGCGCTAAGGAATGATGCGCCCTAGTATATCAACTGGGGATCATGGTCACAGAAGACGAATGGGTGACGCGCTCAATAAAGGTACCATGCGTTTACCAAAGAGGATGCGGCTACGCACGGCACCTTGGAGATGAAGCACGCCGCCACCGCAGCGGACGGAGATGTGGCGCACAATAGCCCATTGTTTCTGGTAACTTTGTCTTCATAAACCTGTATTGTTACGTGGGGTCACTATATGGTGATTGGGCGTATGCAGGCGGTCGGTAGTTTGCAATGTACAAGACCAGGCGAGGGCTAAGCAGGAGACCCAGTGCCAGCAGCTATTACACTTCAGCAGATGCCGCGAAGAGAAATTGTTGGCCATAAGTCACGAATGCTTTACGACGTTGGTATTTCTGCACAACCTGCCAACAGAAGAACTTGACGGATAATGATACATCTAATTCAAGCTGTCTCCTCTATAGCCATAGCAGCATCTTCAGATACAACAATGGCCTCCTTCTCGCACTTGTCCTCCGCTGCACCAGTTCCCTCCTCGCCGATCCTATCAACACCCGCGCCATTTCCTTCCTCATTCCCTCCAACACCCTCAGCGCCGTCTTCCTTCTCCCCACCCTTCCCACCCCCCTTCTGCTGCCGCCCATTTGGGTTGAACTTGCGCTTCGGCATGACCTCCAAGAGTGCCTTTTCCCAGTCGCGCGTCTCGACCCATTTGCACATGATTTCGACGACCTGGGGGAGGTGTGAGCGGATTGTAGGTTACAGAGAGGGAAGCGAGGTGGGAAGGTAGTGGGTGGGGATGAAAAGAAATTGAAGATGTGTTCGAAACTATACACACCTGATTCACCGTCAACACCTTCCGCGTCGGCATATGCGCCAGGTAGCGACCGATGGGCAGTCGTGCGGTACGGATGCCCGTCTCTTTTGCTTTGTTGAGGCAAAGGTTCTGAAGGTAGTAAAGGTGAGGTCATCCATCGGACGTCTCTGATGCGCATGAAGCCTCAGCTAGACGGAATGTCTACGTACCTTATACCGATTATGATCACAGATCCCGCCAATGATATACGTCTCGTCCTCCTTCAGCTCGCTCAGCTCGACCTCGGAGTCGGCGGTGAGGTAGACGACGCTGGATTGGGGCGCGGAGGCGCGCGACTGAGCGGTAGAGGCGCGGGGAGCTTTCGAGCGGCGAGGGGCACGAATGGAATCAGTGGTGGCGAGTTCAAGACCAGAAGCAGTAGTAGGAGCGGAGGCATCTTGCGTGGTGGGTGCGGAGGTGCCTTCAGTGGTTGACGCAGTGACGCCTTCGGTCGTAGTCGCAGGAGCATCCATAGTGACAGACGGTGCTGCTTCGGTGGATTCCGTGGACTCTGCAGGATCGGCTGCGCCAGAGGGCTTCTCCCACAACCCCTCATACCCCTCCCGCCACCACTCCGTGCCCTGCCACCTCTTATAGCTCGCATCGTTCTGCGACTCCAGCCGCTCAAGCGTGCGCCCGCCGAGGCCCGTGAAGAGGAGTTTGAACGGCGTTGGCGCGCGTCGGTTGGCGGAGTAGGTGTACCCTAGTTGCGAGGCGAGGGATTTTACTTCCTAGGTTGAGGGTTAGTGGGACGGTGAAGATGTGGGGATGGAAGGGAGCGGGATGGGGGAGAGCAGGAGGGCTTTTGGTTAGAGTTCATGGGTTGGGGGAGATAGGCACGAAGGAATCATCCACTCACATTATCCGACATCTTCTCATCGAAGCCCAAATCCACAACAAGCTGACAGAACGGCTTCTCCCTGCTCATCCGCGGCCGCTTCGGCGCGCGCAACTTCTCCTCCTCGTTCTCGTCGAGCTCGCCCGCGGCGCGCTTCTGCGCCAAAGCCCGCTTCTTCTCCTTGCGCATCTCCTTCTCGCGTGCGCGGCGTTCGTGCTGAAGAGATTTAATGGTTAGTACATGGTGGGAAAGTGGAAAGAAGTGAGTGGGTTGGAGCGGGGGGGAGGGGAAGGAGGGGAAGGGGGCGGAGGAGAGGCGGGAGAGGTGAGTGGGAGGGGAGGGGAGCTGATGACTAGACTCGACGCACCTTCTGCGCTGCAATACGCTCCGCCTTCGCTAGCTTCTTCATCGCGCTTTTGGACATGACTGGCGCGGAGCCCTCCCCTGCGCCAGTCTCGGGAGCAGGGGACGCGCCTTCCGACGCGGCAGGCGTTCCCTCGGCCGCTGCGGAAGTGGTAGCCTCCTCAGCTACGACCGGCGGGGCCGACTCGTGAGCCTCAAGGCTGGTGTCCATGACAGGAGGAGAATAAGGGAGGTTCAAGAGAACAAGGGTTACACGTCTTGCTCAAGTCACCCGCGCGCTGCTCAAAGTCAATGCCCTACAGTGATCGCCATCGATCGTTCCTCGCGCGGCGGGTAATCCGGCCCGCCATGCCGAGCCTTCGCAGAGCCCTCATCATCGTCACCTCGTTCACGACTGTTCTCGGGCTTTACGCGTGCTACTTGTCTTCCTTGAGCACCTCCGGCTCTTCCAGCGCATCCTTAGACTCATACAGCCCTCTTGGCACCTTCAAGGACGCACCTCTAGACTCTACTGAACTCACCATGGCCTCCCTCGCCCCTCTCAAGACGCTCGTCGTGAACGCGACGGCGAAGCATACCGCGACGGTGCTGTTTGTGCACGGGCTGGGCGACTCTGGGTATGGATGGGAGCCGGTGGCGCAGATGCTGGGCCTGGACAAGAGCCTGGCGCATGTGAAGTGGATATTGCCGCATGCGTGAGTGAGAGTGTTCGTTCGTGTGCTTCCCCCAAGTCCAGTGTATGCTCTTACATCGCCACGGTTCTGACTCGCGCCCTTGCAACTTGATCCACTTCACCTGTTCTTCACTCTCTCCAGCGATCTGACACTCACCTTGTGCGTGCAGACCTGAACAGCCGGTGTCGGTGAGCGCTACCGCGAGCTGATGATGATAATCGCTCATGCAGCTGTGCAGGCGAACGGCGGGATGGTCATGCCTGTGCGTATAGTATCCCTCCATCTTTCTTTCCAAGTCCTGCCCTGTCCCCCCTCCCTCACCATCATCTGCCCAGCAACACCCAAACTAATCCTCACTCCCACCCAGTCCTGGTTCGACATTCGCACCTTCTCCCTCAACTCTGACGAGGACGAGCCCGGCATGCTCCGCACCACCCACCTCCTCAACCAGTTAATTAAGGCTGAGGTGGATTCTGGTATCCCTCCAGCCAACATTGTATTGGGCGGCTTCAGCCAGGGCGGCGCGATGACACTGCTGACGGGGCTGACGACAGAGCGGAAGTTGGCGGGGTTGGCGGTGCTGAGCGGGTGGCTGCCGCTGGCGGGGAAGGTCAAGGCGGTGAGTGCTGATAAGCATCCAGGGCTGCTGGACTGTTGTAGTAAGTGCGTGGCGCTCACACTATCAACAGATGGTCTCTGACCACGCGAGGAAGGTGCCCATCTTTTGGGGCCACGGGACGGAGGACCCGATTGTGCGGTTTGAGTACTGCCAGAGGTGCGTGCCTGTCCTTTTGTACCCTGTTGTCGACTTTCACTAGTCTCTCGCCCTTTCTTTTGTTGCCCTACGTCCGGTGTTCGCTTCGTGAGCATGCTCATCCATATTCACCCTTCCTCAGATCCGTCGCCTTCCTCAAATCCGAGCTCAAGTTCGCCGAGGGTCCCGATGGCCTCAGTCTGAATGTCTACCCCGGCATGCAGCACGCGACGTGCAACCAAGAGCTGATTGCATTGAAGACGTGGCTGGAGAAGGTGCTGCCAGCACCGCAGGTCTGACTGGTCGGCAGGAATGATCGACTCGGAGGGATGCATTGCAGGAAGGCATCTTGTGAGGAGGTTAATGAATGGAATTCATTCGAGGCAAAGCCTCGGTTGTCGACACTTGTTATGCTCGATGCGCGCCTTGTGGCGCTCGGGTATTCTGCAAGTACGTTTGTACAAGAGCTTTCCAAGATCAAGTATATGAACAGGAAGTGAGGCCAAAGACCGCGACGTCGGATGTGTGTCGTTTGGGCGCCAAGGTACTTGCTGCCACCAGCGGCGCCCTGGTGACGGTGACAGGTTCAGAAGGACCAGACAGAACGAGCCACCAGTCTACGACGACTGCTGCGCACCAAAGACCTCGGGATGGCATCCATGATAGGCAGCGACGGTGATGGAACGGGCCATGCGCTGGCATCTTTGGAAGTCTGGAATGCAGCATGCGTTGTGTGCGGCGCCGCGAGCTGGTCAGTGCTGGGCGCAGTACTCGACGCAGCCAGGCCTTCTCCATCGCACGAGAGGAGTGCTCGTCGTTGTCCCACAGCCCTCTCATTGTGAGCAGCGCCGCAAGGCAGAGCCCGCGGAGCGCGAGGATCGACGCCGACAATAGAATTGATTGTGAGGTGCCAAGCACGTGCAAACAGCCATTGTTCCCATTTTTGGACCGGGCACGCGGGCCGTACGTACGCGGCCATTGTTCCGCCACCGATAGCAGCAGATAAAATACCATGGCGACCGTGCTTCCCATTCTCGTTCTTTGCCTCTTACTCCCACGTCCGTGTTTGTGTTCCGGTGCCCCTCAGAGCAGGTCTCGCGCGCGCAAGCCGCCAGCAGGCCTTCCACTCGTTCCCTACTACCCTCCTTGACGCGTTCTGCGGCTTTCACGACTTCACCTTCACGATGCAGACCTTTTTGACGATGCTTCTGTCCGCGCTGCTGGCAGCGCGGATGGTCGAGGCTCATGCTGGTGCGTGGTGCATGCACTCACCTCATATCACCTCGCTGACCCCTCCCTCAGCTTTCTGGCACCCCAGCATGTGGGGCTTCAATGTCACCAGCAACACCTTCGCGTACGACAACCGCCCCGTCGTCCCGCTCAAGTACATGAACTTCACCACCTGGTGGTTCCACGGCCACCTCGACTACCCCCCAAACGACGGCGACTTCTTCGAGCTCCCCGCCGGCAAGGCCGCGACCGCCGAGATCGCGTGCACCAAGGGCGCGACGTCCTTCGCGGACTCGAACGCGGCGACGGGCGGCGACGTGCGCGAGAAGAACAACCCGAACGACGTGTGCCCGGGCATGAAGATGATCGAGTATCACACGACGGGGGAGGACAACGTGAAGGGGTGCGCGCTGTCGATCGCGTACAAGAGCGATGTGGCGAACGTGACGCAGGAGGACTTTACGGTGTTCAGCGTGAACCAGACGTGCGTGTGGACGCGCTTCACGGACTTCCAGGTGCCGGAGAAGATGCCTGCGTGCCCTCCGGGCGGCTGCATCTGCGCCTGGCACTGGATTCACTCGGTGAGTTGGTGTGATCGCATGTGCACGAAATGAATTGCTGATCCACAAATAGATTGAAGGTGGTGGAGAGGAGAGTGCGTATAGACACATGCTAGGGGCTAAGGCCGGCCAGCTCACAAGCTCCCACAGACTACATGAACGGCTTCCGCTGCAATGTCACCGGCGCCACGTCCGACGTAGCCCTCGCAAAGCCCGCCGTCCCGCGCCGCTGCGGTGCGGACCTCCAGAACAACCGAGCCTCCTCCGTCCTCGGCAACTGTACCTATGGCGCGAAGCAGCCGATCTGGTGGCTTAACAACCAGAGCACGGTGAGTTTTCCATCTCTACTACGCCGTCTGCGGGCGCATCCTGGCCAGCCCCGCTCTCCACTGTCTAGACATTGTGGCTTACATCGCGTCCTAGCTCTTCGAGGCCCCCACCGCCCCGCCCTTCTACAACGACCTCTACAATTTCCGCGACGGCCCGCAGGACGACATCTTCGCCGACACCTACGTCCAGCTCCCCGAGCCCTCGCCCACCGCGCAGCTCCCCGTCCTCCGCTATGCGGTCAAGGCGCTCAGCGGCGTCCTGAGCATCGCGCAGGATCTGGGCAACCAGGCCACGAGCGCGTTCGGCGACGCGACGAGCGCGCTCGGCAGTATTGGGAATCAGGCGACGAGTGCTGTGGGTGGCGCGCTGAGCTCGTTGCTGTCGCCAGCGACAGCGACGGGGCAGGCGAACTCGGCAGCAGCGACCACAACTGCGAACGCGGGTGCGGCGACGCAAGCGAGCGCTGCTCCTCATACGAGTGTGGCAGCGTCTTCGCATGCGGCTGTTACCACTCAGACAGCACCGACCACCTCAGCAGCAGCGGCGACGACATCGGCAGCGCATTCTTCTGCAGCGCCATCGTCGTCCGACTTCTACGAGCCTGCGGGGGGCAACTTCTCGGAGGGTGGAGATGCGTCGACGGCGTCCTCGTCCGCGGTAGCATCACCCTCCGCCGCAGCAAACACCACCGTGAACGCCGCCGTCGCGAACGCGGCCGACGACCACTCGACCGCCAAGTGCCGTCGGATGAAGCGTCGCAGCCGCCTCGCGCGCCACCCGCTGCTGCAGGGGACAGAAATCACGGTCTGAGTGACCTCTTCGCTCCATTGTCGTGCCACCTATGCCCTCTGTACATATCCCTCTGCGCACCCTCCACTCTAGCGCCACCACCTTCATCCCTCTCCCTTCATCCCTCTCCCTTCATCGTCTCCCTCATCGTTCTCGTGAAACCCCGCATTCGGTGCTAGCACCTTTGTGGTGCCCGAGCCAGTCTCGGGCCGTATATCACGATTTGGGTCGTATACCATCCTATAACTTATCATGTAGGTGTATACCCACCAAGTGTATCATAGTAGGGACGCCGAGCTAGTCTTGGTGACTTGGGCAGAAAACATGCTTGTTTTCAATGCCTTCCTCTGGTTCGTGTGATTTGTGGCAAAGCAGTCTGAAAAAGGGCAGGTTTTGCGCGCCTGGCTTCAGACAGGAAGGCGGCTCGCTCAGCGTCAGGCAAACTTTCATTTTCATCTTTACGACGGTGAAGTCAAGTGGTGTCGTATTTTCGCATTACTTCGTCTCGAATACATCCTTGAGGTTGACCTCGCCGGATCCCCTCTTCGCTGGCCTCGGTTGGTTTGGCGAAGGTTTCCAGCCAATCTAGATGGGATAGTCAGTTCAATGCTTCTTCGTGATACGGCAGGTGTCGACAGACCATGTAGACGATCTGGAAGGTCGCGGGTATCGACCCGTCCTCGTTGCCGTGAAGCGCTGTAAGGTCTTTTCAGCACAACATACCCGCTTCAGTCAAGAGAACATTTACCCTTATATGTAGCCGAAGCCGCCGCCAGCGTATCCCGATGGATATACGGTCGTCTACCAATCTTATCAGTCTTTTGCCACAAACACCATCCTCGCACTCGGCGATCAGGCGGTCGTCTCCTCACTCACCTCCCCACAATCGCACTCGACTCCCCCATCGACTGCAGGTCCTCGAGCAGCTCCCACATGCTCGGGTACGCCACCTTCACTTCGTCCGTGTCGACGGTGAGCATGGTGAAGCCTGCGCGCCCCATGAGGTTTGACATGTCTTGCGTGCCGGTCATGGGTGAGATGTGGGGGGAGAGGCCGCCCTCGCGTTCGGTTTCGGCGAGTTGGAGGGAGGATCTTGGGTACCGGATGCTCATGAGCATATGAAGGAATAGAGTAGGAAGTCGCATCCCCACCTTAACTCATACAGCGTCTCCCCACCCAGCATGGCGCCGAGGAACAGCCCATCTGGCTGCAGAGCTTCCCTGATCTGCACAAGCACACCTGAAGATTACCGTTAGTATACTGCGTAAATATACGTCAACCAGAACTAGGGATGGAGGAGGCCACGCGGATGGAAACATACCTGGCAAGTCGTTGATCCAGTGCATGCTCAGGCAGGAGACGACGGCCTCCTGCGAATTTCGTGGGATGCGTTCGAGCAATCGTTCCTCGTCAAAGTGAATGCGTTCGATGGGGACTGGGGTGTGTCGAACAATTGGGCGGAACGAATGGCACGAAGGCAAGTAATTCGTCAGTGGCCGTTCGTCAGGCGAGTTCTTGAGGAAGTAACGCACTTTTGAAAGCGCTATCCGGGTCTCGGTGCAGAGTCTTCACTTCGTGTCTTTCTATTAGTATGGCGTCAAGGACATTGCACTCCCGACGCACCGCTCGACTCCAGCATAACACTCTTCTTCACCCTCGGAGCCTCAAGCAGCTTGGAGAAGTGCCCAGGACCGGAGCCCAAGTCTAGCACAGAGCCAAACTCCCGCTTGATATCCTGAATGTACGGTCCCGTCGGCCTCTCATACTACGCCAGTATGAAGAGACAGACGCACGAGGAACCTCTCCATCAGCCTGTCCGCTACCTCATCCCGCAAGTAGTCGACGGTAATGCTGCGCTTCCCCCCATCCAAAGATGCAGCTTGGTCTTTCTGGATCTCCTTCGCATGCCGGTCGAAGATTTGGTAGGGCGTGAGGTTGGAGGAGGATGGGGAGATGGACGCATATGAGCGCGAGGACGCACGACTCAGACGCAACGGGGAGAAGCTAGGGCGTGCGTTGGAATGGCTGAGACGCGGTGCGACGCGCCTGCTGAGGCGAAGACCGTTCATGGTGATGAGCGTCGAGGGCAAGCAGCAGCAGCGCGACGCGACGCGCTTCATCACAATGATGACGTCGGCGGTACCAGCCATTGCGCGGGGATTGCATTCATCGAGCGGCAGTCCTGGATATATATCGGGGAACAAGTCTAGTAGCGAAGTATAGTAAGGATCCCTCCGAGCCAGGTCAGTCAGTACTCTAAAGGTATCCGCGAGAGGTCGTATAACCACGGTGCAAGACTCAGCAGCAGCTATCAGTATAACGCGAGCAGACCATGTCCCCATCACCGCTTCGAGCCCATGTCTATGCAGCTATCCCCGCCCCCTTCTCTACCTCACATATCTCCCGCACACCCTCCCTAAAGAACACCACGTTGTACTCCACAAGCCCTCTCCGGGCCTCCCAGACCGTCTGCGTCGGTAGCACCTGGACAGACGTGAGCACCTTCGTACCAGTCGAAGCTCTACAAGAAACTCACCGCCAACAAAGCCAATTGCGACGTGATAACATGATACGTCAATGTCGTCCCAGGCGGCGCCGGGCTCAACGACGTTGAAGCGGACGGGTAGAACAAGTCCTTCGCCACCCTTGCCTTCCCCTGCTCTGGCTCAGGTTCAGCGGGAGGGCTCCCATTCTGATCCTTATGGCCGTTGAGCGTGCTACTTGCGCCGCTCTTGCTTCCGCCATTCGCTGTCGAGCCGCCGAACTCGCTCGCAGAAGCAGACCCTGTTCGCGACAAGGAAGGCGAGACGATGGTAGAACTATTATTTGAGGAAGGGTCTGGTGGCAGGAGCGGCGGCTTCGTGGGTCGTGGTGGCGCAGTCGAGGATCTACCCAGCGGTCAGCACAAGCATGGCATCCCACGACGTCTACATACTTGAAGAGGCCGCCAAACGCGTTCAGCAGCTCAAGCCAGTCGCAGAATAGACCATGCGTCGCTGCATCCACAGGGGAAGCATCGGTGGCCAAGTATAATCTAGAGTGAACATCGAAAAGGAAAGCTTTCGGGGATTGCGAATTCTAGTCAAAGGTCAGCCAACGGCAGACTACGCATCGCATACCGTATACTCACTGCACAAAATACGTTGAGGAGCTCCTCAAGATACGGTAGGCTAGGAATAAGCTTATGCAGCACGCGCGAGAAGGATTCGCGCAGGGAATGGTCGTAAATGGAAGTAAGATGGAAGTTGAGGGGGACCTACATAATGCCAGGGCCTCGCGTCAGTCTAGTGCGCGCCAGAAGGAGGATCGCTACGCGTACCGACTCATACAGGGCGCTTATGTCTAGCAGCCGGTCGGCTACGCGCTCCTGGATCTGCCGGAAGTTCTCGATCTTGTCGTCCTCGGGTAGCTTCTCTGCCTTGTGGACGAAGACCTCGAGGTTGAGGTTCGGCGCGTCGCGTGTTGCTGCCGTTATCCATTCGACGAGGCGGGATATGGGTTGGGTGTAGAGGTCCTGTGAGGTTGGCAATAGTAGTGTTGCGTAGACGTTGTAATGGCCATAGATGAATGCATAGGTGAAGGAGGGACGCAGGGACAGACGTAGGTCAAAAGTTGCCATGGGAGAAAGTCAAGATACGTCAGCGAGTGTTCTTCTATATGGGAGACGTTGTACGCACTCTCATGTCTATGACGAATATCAGCGCGTTAAACTGGCTCAGCGGCGCGCCAAGGTTCTCCGCTGTAGTGGTTCCTGGGCAGTCCCATATTTCAAGAGGTATGAGGGTGCTATAGGGGAGGTAGTCAGCGATGTGTAGACGCGCGCTTCTCCGGTCCACAGCGCTTCCCTCCCCCTCCCACACATACGCTTTCCAAAAGCATTCCAGTCCCCTCCCCTCCTTCGCGCAGCCCTCCCTTATCCTGATACCCAGCACTCACTCGTATACTGTCTTCCTCGTTCGCATTGTAGGCTCCAGATAGAACGTCTCCTTCGGCGGCATATCCGCGAACAGAAACTCCCGAATCGACGACTTGCCGCTCCGCCGCAAGCCCACCAGCAGTATCTTCGTGCGCGGGGGTGTCATAGCAGCAGATGCAGATGCAGGGGACGCGACGGTGTTCGCAATGGCTGCCGCGCTGGAGCTGGGGGAGGGGGATGCTGGGGACGTAGCATTTGGTGATGTGGTGCTGGTCGACGGCTGGCTTGTCCGTCGTGCGTTGTTCGATGTGGCTGAGTATGCTACAGGCATGGTCGTCGTGTGTGGGGGGCAGTGAGGGCGCAGGCCGCGCTGCGTGGTGGTGGGAGCAAGAAGTAATCAACGAACTTGGTGATCTCCAAGGAGCAGAGGAACGCGCGATGACGCCATGTGACTGTAAACACTTGCCCTCCTCGGCAAGTTTTGTACTTTATGGACCTGGCATCTTTCCCCCTATGCAAACGAATGTTTTCAGCTGTTTTTGCGTTTCTATACAAATATTATAATAATACAGTAAGATCCGCTGTAAAGAACCGAGTCCCAGGCATGCTATGCACAACCGCTGTCGCCAACCCGCCCCCACGCAGGCAAACGGACATCACCTCGCATACTGCCGCCCATCCTCGTCCTCGGCCCTGAACGGATCCTCCTCATCCCGCCAATACCTCTCCGGCTCGTCGTCCGCGGCACTGCGGAATGGGTCGTCGCTGTAGTGCGCGTGCGGCGGGGCGTCGTGCGAGGAATGTCGTCGCTCGAGCTGCAGGCCCCCGCTCGTTCGTCTCTCGACAACGTGCAGGTTGCTCGCGCGTCGTTCGAGCATCTGGCTCGCTCGCCGGTCTTCTGCATCGTGCCCGTACCGCTCGACCAAGACGGTCGACCGCGTCGCGACGCTGTCCGTGACATCGGTGTGGATGCTCCCCGTGTCCGACGTCTCCGCCACCGACGATAATCGTGGCGCGGACTGTGGTCGTGAGGTGGACATTCGTAACGTGGATGACCGAGCGCTGTCTCGCCGTAGCAAGTGGTTACTTGATTCACCCGCTATTGCACTGGCGGCCATGCCCATCCCTGTTCTCCGCAGATCCGCCACCCTCGGCTCGTCGACGCGTCCAAGAGGTGCTAAAGCTTCGTGCCGCCGTCGCGCAAACCAGAGTAGCTGCAGAGTGCCAGCGCTATCGGGGTGATCTGCACTCGGCCGAAGGGCCGGACGGCAGACGAGGACGAGGGCAAGAACGAAGGCGGCTGCAGACGCGCCGGCTCCAAGGCCGAGCGCAACAGAATTCAGGCGCATACGAGAGATGAGCACAGGAGAGGCCACGACGCTGTCGCTCGTTGTCGTTACTAGCATGCTCGAGTCCAACGCCTTGTTCTGGGAGGCTACAGGAAACTCTGAGATGGTTCGAGGCAAGCAAGCAAGGGATGTACGCACCGGCCCAGAAGACGGCTGCGCTCGCGCAAGAGAGGGCCCACTCAAGGTCATGTAGCTGTACGCGTGTCCGCAATGATGACCCGCGCATCTTCACTGGTGTGACGTCCAATGCTGCTTGTACCCACTGCTCGAATGTCGTCAAGTAATTGCGCTCGCAATAGGCGTCTGTACATGGGCCGCCACACTCAGTTGACGATGGCACTGCGTTTAGCAACATACGCGCCCACTAAAACTCGTCAATACGGGCACGTATTATTTTGGCAGAGGACTCACCGCGTCCGCGACATTGCCCTTGCGCACCATAAGCGGTTCCCAATCCTCCCAATCCAGCGCGAACTTATCGACGTTGATATCAAAGTCGACTGGCAGCTTAGATTGGGGTTCGACGATAACGGTGTGATTGCGAACGCTGAGACTGCAGCCAATGAGCTGTATCGGCGGCCCCCAATACGCCTCAGTCTGGTCGTCGTGCTTCAAAGCGGCGCTATTACCGCCTATCGAAGTTCCGAGGTCGGTCCCATCAAGGCCAGTGACGTTAAAACTAGAGTAGAAAACAGCATCGGGGCCAAGGGTTGCTTCGGTGTGCAGCACGGGGTCCTCGAGTGTGACCTCCGCGTTCTTCAGTACGTTATCATCTGCAAGACCCGGTAAGGGACGCGCTGCAATCTTGGGATAGGGACGTACAAGTTGACATGACTTCGAACGTCGCATTGTAGCCGTCCCCATAGGCGGCTACCTCGTACACCCCATCGTCGTCCACCGTGCCATGCATGACGGATTTGACGCTCATAGTGCCGCAAGTGACGTTGAACGTCATCTGTGTACGTGTGAGTAGCGTCGATGGGAAGGAGGCAGGACACGCACTGCTGGCAGGGCGGCCATGCCGATACCATTGTTATCGTCGAGTACGGCATACACGGTCGAGTTGATGATCCCAAGCGAACCGAATGAGGAAAGATAAGGCAGCATAGCCATCGTCGATGCCCATGGCGAATTTTCGCCATCCAGCCTGGAGATGGTCAGCCCTGAGACCTTATCCACGCGCATCGCGATACTCACTGGAACGCCTCTGTGTTGGGCATGACCAGCCGCGAGGGTACCTCCTTTAACCTTGCTGGGTCCCAAACAATCTCCGTGTCGAAAAGCAGCGGCGTGACGACCTGCACGATAGCAAGGCATAAGAGATACGCGGCGATGGCGAGGGCGGAGTGCAGCGCGTTCCGCGCGCGGGCTTGATGGGTGAGACCGTGCAGCGCGGCGCCGAGACCGTACCATGCCGCGGCCCGGTCGTGAATCTGGGTAAGATTCTTCGAGCGCAAAAAGTTGTCGCGTAGGGCGAGTTGCTGGGTGAGGTAGATCAAGCCTATCAGGTAGGCCTATGGAATGTCAGCCTCTGGCCGTACTCGCGCGCACGCGCACGCACCGTGGCGATGAGGGTAGCGGCAATGGTGGGTGTCTTGGATATGTATTGCCCTGCTGCAACGTCGGCTGCATATAGATTGTCGTGTCCCCTTAATACCAAGCCGAGGAGGGTGACGAAGGCGAGGACGAGGAGGCCATGGAGGATTATGCAGAACCATCGCAGGGCCGTAGGATCGGAGGGCGGTGCACGGGGGGCGCGAACCGACTTTTCCGTCGGGACATAGGTAGCAGAGGAGCGAGTGCTGCTGGCGGTTCGGAAGGAGCCCTTGAGGGACGCGGTGGTAAGCAGGACCATGGGCGCGCGCGCGGCGCCTGGAGCGAACTCGCAGAGTCAGCTCCTGGATGGATTGCAGGACGGATGGGAGGATGGCCAGGGGCGAGCAGCTGGCTTTGGCCGTCGCGGGCGCCGGGCGGGGGAGTCGCCGACGATGTGGGCGTCGACGTCGGGAGCGACGAGGAGAAGGACAAGAGACGGTCGGCGCACGTCGGTGAAACCGCGAGAAGAATTCGGTTTCCTCAGGCGGTCACCGTGTCATCCGCTTGTTCCTGACGGCACAATGCCGTCCCCGACGCTCCACCGGACTCGGTCCGACACCTCGCGTGCGCATCCCCCGCCCGTATCCTCGACCCCCGTGACCGATGTTCGACTTCGACGCCCGCCTGCCCCCGCCGTTCTGCGCCTTGCCACCGGGCCCGACCTGCGTCCTCGGACGAGTTCGGGGCGCACTCCGTCCTATTCTCGCCAGCACGTCCATTTTTGCCCCCACCCGCGCGGGCACCGTCAGACACGGTGGCGACAGCACTATCATTAGACACTCGATTCTCATCTCAAGCACCTCCCCCCGGGTCAAAGTGTCAAAATCCAACCATTCGCGAATAAGATACATCAGTATTGTCTATCGTATGAGTACACCGGTTGGACGGTAGTAATAAACAAAGATGTGGCGGCATGCAACAGAGACGAAGAAGATCGTGATAGGTTATGTAGTACGCAACGAAAGGGAGAAAACGTGAGGCCGAGAAGGGGTGCGCGACGAGATATGCGTGCGGTCAGTAGGCGAATGGTAAGCTACGACGGTGCGTGAAGGATATATGTGAGAGATATAAGTCATATGGGCTGTGAATAGACAGACGAAGGAGAGGGAACGGAGAATGAAATGGGAAAAAAAGTTGGTGTTCGCAAGTTCACAACAAAGTAGACGAAGGAATGAGTTAGCGGTCCGTGCGACGCAGTCGATATCATAACAGTAACGGTACTTGAAGCCAAGAAGAGAATGTGAAGAGTCGAGGTTGCGCGTGCGGGACAATGGTCATTGGGTGTGTGTATGCTTGCGGGAATCCTTGCAGTATGTGAGATGATAATATGGGTATGACCATATCAGGCGGCCCTGGTGGCCTCTATGGTGTGCTGCGGCGACAGCGGCCGGCCCATGTCCGAAGCCTGCTCGTTGTATGTGCCCAGCTGAGGGGTGGCGAGCGAGAAGTTCGCAAAGCTCGAAGGGTTGTTGCTGTTGCTGAACCCGCCGTACATCGCGCCGCCGAGCGAGAAGTTGCTAGCCGGCAGCGACCCGCCATAATTGGGCGACGAGAACCGCGGCGGTGGTGAGCCCATGTAGTTGTTGCCGAACACGGGCGGCGGAGACACGGTCGCATCCCGGCGACGCTCATCCCCGCGCGGCGCGAACGCTTCGGGAGGGAAGACGAGCGGAGTCTGCTGCTGCTGCTGGAGGGAGGAGCCATTGCTCCCGGCACTTGTCGGAGTACGCACACCCAGCGGATTCTTGCTGTATGACAGACGTATGCCGGGCGCCTTCACGAGTCCATCCAGCGTGTGTCCGTAAAGATCGTTCAGGGCCTTCGTGGCGAAGCCAACGTCCTCAAACTGCAAACGATGAAATCAATACACAATCGATCGCTTAGCACATGCGGTACATACCTCGACGAAGCACATGGGCCCGTTGCTCTTCTGTCGGAAGCACAACCTGCGGTACCCCGGCTGTGCGGCGAAGAGCGCCTTGAGGGAGTCCTCCAGATGCTCCGGCGGGTGCCCCGTCACAGAGGACGGAAGGTTACCGACGTAGAGCGTGTTAATCTGATGTATTCGTCAGTCGACACCAATGCGAGCAAACAAGGCATCACATACGGGAGGATTGGCATCCACGGAGTGGCGCGTGCTGGTGCTTGCCGAGCTCGACCCCGGCGAGGGGAGTTGAGGGGACGTAGCGCCGGTGTCATGACCAACAGCACCATATACATTGGGCGCCGAGACGGGCGCCGCGTTCGCATTCGCGACATTCAGCGCCAGCGACCTCATCCCCCTCGCCATCGACTCGTCGTCGCTCAGGCCTGTCGCACTCTTCGTGCTCTGTGCGTCCACGGACCCGCTCACACTGGAAGCACTGCTCTGAGACGGGCGGCGCATGTCCGTCTTGCGATCATCAGGCGGCGAGAAGTCCCGCTGCGAGGTCGAAGACGTCTCAGGTGACGTCGACCGCCGGGACGAGCTCGGTGGGCGAGGTGGGAACTTCGCTTGCGGCGCAGAGTGAACCTTTGCCCAGAGCGGATCGTTGTGGAAGTAGCCGTTGGTTTCGGAGGTGGGCGACAGGGCGGTCATGGCCCGAAACGCATCCTGGACTCCGTTCACGCGACGTATGTCATCTTGGGCCTGATCGCGCATACCACGCATGTTGAGAGACATGGGGCCACGCTCGTCGTCGCTAACAGCATCCTTGTGCATTTCGCGCCAGGTAGGCCGTTGAGAGCCAAGGCCCATGGCGCCGATAGCACCAAGCTCGCGCTCCCTCGCAGAGAGGACCTCCGTGCCACCTCCACCTGGCAGAGCCGCCGAGAACATAGCATCCTGACCTGCGTTGTAGCTGGGCATCAGCGGCAAGTTGTTGACGTTCTGAAGACCGCCACTGAGAAGATTCGCCGCCGCAGAGTTCATCGCGGGGTTCGAACTGGGAGGCTGGCTATAGCCAGTCGTTCCAATGCCGACACCGCGCTTCGTGTGCAGATTCTTCTTTGCCATCTCAGCCTTGAGAACAGAGCCTTTCTCCATGTCGACGCGACGGCCTTGCAACGCATCTCTAGCAGAAATGGCTTCCTCGCGGGTCCGAAACTTCGCAAAGCCGATGATCTGCTTGCGCTGAGGCGTGTTGTTGTTCGAGGGCTGAGGTGCCGGCAGCTGAGCGTCCTCCGGAACAGGAGGCCACGATGACACGGTGCCGTCCCTACCACCGTCGACGACAACACCACCCTGGTTGACGGTGACGAGATTGTACGGGTCGTTGTGGGGAGCGTAGCGGGTGGACGCATTGGCGCCGGCGCCATACGAGGTCGACTCCTTGTTCGGTATCTTCAAGGTTGCAGCCTCGAAACCCGACGAGAACGTGAACATGTTCTGGAATTCACGCTCCTGAAAAGAGGATGAGAACGATGAGACGGCCGAGTGCACGCCACACATACCTGCATGTCATCCGGGAATCCGACGACAAAGATAGTCGATATCTCTTCGTGCTGCACAGGACCTTGCTGGCCAGCAGGAGGAGGGTGTTGCGCCGCGGACCCGTGAGGCGGAGCGTTGTTAAGGTACGATACACCAGCCGGCAGCATGCCAGCAGCAGTTGGGCCGGAAGCGACGTGTGGCCCATACGGGGTCTGCGAAGATATCTGGATCTGGGAGCCCGGCAGGACGTGGCCTTGGGTAGCGGGCGGCGGAGGCGCCTGCCTCGCGCCCATGTTCGCGTATCCGTCCAGCGATGCCCGCGGATCCATAAATTGCATGTGCGACATAGTCGGAGACGTCAGATGTGACTGGCCGCCGTTCGTATACGCCAATCGCGGATTCGTTCCTGTCGATATCGAAAGGCGAGTGGTGTTGGGGTATGAGTTGAAGGATGAACGAGCATTGAAGGCGGAATTCTGCTGATGATGGGGGTGATACGCATTGAGATTGTGTTGTACATGGTCGATGTCGAGGTCCTGAGCGTGCGAGGAGTTATGCAAAGAGCCAGCTACTGCGTTGGAAAACATGGGATCTTGCAGGTGATTATTGTAGGAATCCATATTGGCTTCGGGTTGATGCTGGAGAGAGAGATGGTAGGGGACGGACGAAGGCGGAACCGATGACGAGTCAGCGGGAGACCCGTACGGCAGCGGCTCTGCGTCGGCCTGCGCGTCAAGAGAGTCTAGCAAGGACTTGTTGATGAAGTCCTCGTCAGGCTGGGAGACCGCGTGGATCGATGTGGAAGCCAGCGTGGGCGAATTTGTTGGGTATGCGTTGGGCAGAGCTTGGAGGCGTCGAACGCGTTGGGGAAGTATGAAGCGTGCTGTGGACGTGCACAGTGGTCGTTGCAGACACAGGGGACGCGCCGGGAGCTTTCGAGGGCGAAATGCTCGAGGGGGACGTCGATTATGCTGGTGACGGCAATCGCGGTGAATACAGTGCAACGTCGATGACGGCGAGCAGAACGCGTCAAGATGGTCGAGGACGCGTAGTCTGATGCCGACAGAGGTGTGCTAGTTGCTGAGTACGATGGCGGATGGAGTTTGAAGACAGAACAAGACAGAACGTGGTCTGACGTTCGGATGGGGCGGCGGCAGACGGCGGGGAAAGGGCAACCAACGATCGTTGATTCCTGATGTGACTGCTGTGACTGACATGGTCCGTGCGTCATTTCTTCACGTGATATGCCGAGCAGCCGAAAGTCGCGGACGCGGCCAGGGAAAATTGGCAAGCAGGGCAGTTGGGGAGGATGGAAGGGGGGATGTGATGCCTGAACGCTAGGGCCACTCGCTTAGGCCAAGAGACACGAAATGACGCGCGGAGCCCCAACAATGTACACCCAGCGAGACCGACGTGACGGGCTTGTGTGTCGTTGATTGGCAAAGACGCCATGATCGGCACCGCGGCAAGGTCGGAGTGCCGGATACAAGGGCAGGACAAAGGAGACGATGGAAAGCAGCGCCCCGTGGCCTTCTGGGCTGGGATTTCTATCAGCGAGGATACCTGAAGAGACGAGACAACCACGCACCTATCGCTCTCCGCGAAGATAGGCGCCGAAAGACGCCAGAAAATTAGGACTCACAAAATGGGCATCGACCAATCAGCAATGATGTGGTCCTCAGAAGCTACCCGCCGTGCAGGACAGCATGAGCGATGGTGAAAAGCGATGTTCATTGTCAATGTGGCCGTCGAAGATGACGGAGAAAAAGAGACGCATGCGACAAGTGACGAAAGATCAATCGGGACAGCGGGACGGGCCACGGCGAACGGCAACACGCGATCCACACGCGAAGAGCCTCTTGTGATCGTGGAAGTCGAGACTGTCCTCTGTCTTACCTATCCTCATCTACAGCCGCTGTGCAAGTGATACGCGTCAGCTCACCAGACTTGCTTGCTCTATGGTGACCTTGACAGTCGAGTAAGAGGCCGTGGTGAGACGGGGGTACGTGCTCGAAGGCAAGGATTGTGCCAATCCTAGCCTGAGGGCGCATCACGCGACAACATTCAGAATTCGGGTGCGTTCAACCAGCGTCCAACTATCGATATCGCGAGTCTGCGCTACAACTCGCGAACGCTCTTTGCCGCGCTCTCAACCGCTTCTCGCACGCGTGCATTGCACATACACCCTCGAGTGGATCATCTTCGTCGGCGTGTAGTGCCTAGCGCATGGTGTATGCTCACAGCTCTCCCATGACGGCAGTCTGTCCGAGCTGCTACGGGAGGCTCATTCAGCAGACCTTTCGTGCCCTTCATCGTCCCATTTTTCCAGCATTCACGCCGCCACGACCTACAAGCTCACCGTCTACCGCCGCGCGTCTAGATGTCCTTGAAAGCTTTGTGCGTCAATTAATCCCTGACTCACCGAACTTTGTGAATATATCATGCGTGTCTAGGTTCAAGAAAAAGTTGGTCAGGCTCGCGCCTGCAGGAGCCACGCATTGGCCAGGCGTCGGGCAATGGCCACCGACCTTGTCTGAACGCCATCCTAGAGGCTGTCGTAGTCCCCTTTTGCAGCTACTCTCGCGGGGTTAGTTTGAAATGCACTCAAGGATAGGATGGACAAATATCGATGCATCATGCTTTCCAACCGTCTTGCCGTTCAAGCGCTATCGAAAGTTCTGGGGTTCCGTGCAGAATATGAAGTGTCGCTTCTACAGGATGTATACTGTCTTGTTCATTCATATTTCTTTGCCACACACCTGCACGATAAGCAAGGTCCTCTGCAAGGGAAGTATGCACAGCGGGGACCGCGAAGTTCAACATGAGATCACGCGTATATCAGCTACACGCACGTGACAAACCCGATATGGACGAGCGTCAACAATAGAGCTCTTCGCAGAGTCCATGGCCAACGATCCCTACCTGGAGGCATCCGGCGCATGGCATACACTCTCCGACGATGCCAAGGCTCTCCTCTCGCGCCTCTGGATTCCTAACGCGACGAGCGAGGCGGACAAGGCCTCGAATGAGAAAGTTCTCGCGAGCTTCATGGACACGGTCAAGCAGCAGCGGCTGCAGAAGGCGCAGGAGTTGAGGGAGGTTTACGCGGCGCAAGCTGCTCTCGAGTGCGTGGCTACCAAATGTATCTCTGATCATTCACTGAACATGTTGGGCAGTCAGAAAAGACAGCAACTCGAGAGGGAGATCGGGCCTATGAGCCGCCTCGCGATCGGCCCTCCCGAGATGCCTCAGGCGCGTATAGAGGAGGTCACAGACACAGTACGCGACAAAGTCCTCGGATCCTTCCCCTTCTCTGACTAGTAAGCAGCCACAGCATGCGCGTCGTACTTCCCATATGTCCAACACGTACACCTCGAGTAACGGACAGACGTCTGCCAGTGTCGCAGGCTCTTCCAATGGGAACATGCATACTGCGCAGAGGAACGCCAGCTACATGCAACATCCGGGGCAAGCTAGCGGAACGGGGAGCATGCTGTACAACCCGAGCTTGTCTGAACAAGGTCCTAGTGGCGAACATGTCGCGGTGGGCTATGGTAATAGCGCGTCTACGTCCGGGCAGAGCTACAGCCAGCCTTCTCAAAGCTTCGCATACCCACCAAATGTCTACCAGCACGCACAATTGCTAGCTGCCGCTCAACAGGCCTCTCCCCGAACGCAATATGCACCCCCAACCGCGCATCAGGCGCAGTTATACGCGCAGAGGCAGCATCAGCAGCAGCGGTTGGCGGCGACCTCGAGAACACCACCAATCCCAAATCAGGCCACAGCACAGTATCCCGCAAACCAAAGCTTCAGCAATGTCCGTCCACCGAACGCCACACCCAGCGAACAAGTATCGCGAGTTGCAACGCCTGCTAGCACTGGGGCAGCGCCACGGCCAACTCTGCGTGCAAGCGACGCGCCTCAGGGTACGTATGTAGCTGCCTGTTGCTTGATGGCTGCTCATCTCCCAAAAGTTCCATCGAAGAGCGTGACGCCTACCACAACGTCGCAGCCCACCCCAGTCAGTCTCTTAATTATAATTATACTGACTGAAATCTCATCACTACGCAGATACCCTCTGCGCCTGCCGCACGTGAACAAGTCCTTGTAAACAGGCCTTCCGGATATCTCGTGGCCAAGCCGGACTACGACAATTGGGTCCGCACCGCTGCGCCAGGCTCGAGCATCTCAATGACCAAGGCGCTTACGGCGACCAAGCTTCCTGATGGGCGCATTCTTTACCGCTGGAAGGAGGCCAACGGCCACCAACGCGAATTAACGTTCGAGCCGGGGCTGGCTATCAAGACCATCGACTCGGCTGGTATACCAACCTGGGACTGGCAACCGCCGCGGCCCAGTGGGCAGCAGACGACGCCATCGACCAATGGTACATCCGTGACTGGGGCGCAGAGCGCACGGAATGGTGCAGTCGCAGCTGGAGTCCCAGTAACCGTCAACATCCCCACTGCTGATCAAAGCAACGTGCAACCGGCCGCAGCGTCGACCTCAGCAAATACGACAGCGCCTCAACCAGCACCATCACGGCGACAGTCAAATGCCAATAGCTCCACTGGCACGGCCACTCGTAATGCTGAAGCGCCGTCGACGCCCGTTCGCGCAGGCAGTAGTACGTCGTCCGATGCGACTCTATCACCCAGGGCTGCTCGCAAGAAAACGCTCGTGCGCGACGTAATCAGGATGCTGGGTGGCAAACGACCTTCGGAGGGTGGCGGTGAACCCAGCGCCAAGAGGAGGCATGTGGAAGAGACTGGTAGCGACGCAGCAGTGCAATCCGATGCGCGAGCAGCGACTTCCAGCACTTCGGCGACTCCTGGTACTGCCTCCGCCAACGAATCTGCCCCTGCCCCGCCTGCTGACCCTGCTTCTGTTGCTTCCAACCCTGCTCTCGATTCACGGCCCACCCAAACGACTGCCCCTGCTCCCACTGCGGCGCCTGCATATGGTTCTGCTCCTTCTATCGTAGCAGTCCGCAACGATGGGCAGTCAACGCGTCCGATTCGCTTCATCCATGTAGACCCCGCTTCTAAGCGTACGCAGCCGCTGACAGGCGTTACGCCGTACGATCCATCGCAATTGCCTGCAGCCTCGCAATCGCTCCCGCCGTCGATCGGCGCAGTGCCGCCCCGGCCACCTGTAGTGCCAGGAGGTCCGCAGGTCAATCCCTACCATAAGATGGCGCAGGCTTGGAATCAAGCGCAAAGTGCGCAGCGCTCGGCTCCATCCGCTACATGGCCGGCTGGTGTCGCTCACGCACCTACTCAACCTATCGTTTCATCATCTCAACCAAATCCTTCGACATCGCAGCAGGGCTCTGCACCTCTACCTCCGCAGGCGCCCGCGCTCCCCCTGGTTGCTTCGTCCAGCGAAGGAAACCGGAGCGCGCAGGCGGCGGACAAGTCGCACGTTCTGCCAGCTGCCACATCTAGGGCGGAGCGAACAGGACCTTCTTCCACTCCAAATGGATCTGCCGCGACTCCGGCGCCGTCAGGCAAAGTACCTGCTACCAGCTCGGTCTCTGTCAGCACACCGCAGCCCAAGCGAATCGACTTGGCGCAGAAGATGAGGGATAGCGTGTCGTCGAAGAGGTCCATTGCGAGTCCCTCCGCATCATTCCAATTCACACCCGTGGTGCACTCGGCGCCTGTCCGACGGCGGGATTCTCCTTCGCCTCGACCCGAGTCGCCAACTGCGCCGCCGCCACCGACCTCCTCCTCCGCCCACTCGTCGCCCCGTATGTCGCCCAGGACCCCGCTATTCCTCACCTCGCGCGCTTCCACGGAGTCGGGCGGTCAAGGCGAACCTATTACCGTCGACTTGGACACGGATGACGAACATACAGTCACAATCTCGCGGGCGAAGCGGAAGGTCCTCAAGTTCGACTCTGTGTATATCAAGCATCGTCCGAAGTGGGTGGGAAGGGACCTACAGAGGCTTCGAGCGAGGTCGAAGGCCAAGGGAAAGCGGCGGCAGGAGACATCAGACGAGGAAGAAGAACCGTCAGGCGGGGGCCCCTCGGGTTCAAAGCATGCCTCGACAGCTCCGTCAGACGCACAAGAGGAAGCGGAGGTGTCGCGCGAGGTCGATCTGGTTGGTGGAAGCTCGGACGATGGTTTTTCGGTGGATGAAGAAGGCGAGTAGGTTATGCTGGTATGCAACTAGACCACCGTTATCCCCTACACTTCCTTTTCTTGCTTCTTCGGGCGTCGACGCCGCGCTATTTGAGTCGATGACGTCCTTTTTGACTCGTCATGCCATGCACACTCTTTTCTTGAGTACTATGTCTTGTATGCATGATCATGGTTTATTGACTGTTTTGTGTGCTCAGACATCCTGAGGTCAAGCTTTATCATACCACCCGCCAATTATAACCGTCATGGTTCGTGCTCTCTATTGTCAAGAGTGGGCTGCAATGTTGATACAATTCACTTGCAGATCCCGTCGAAGCAGGCGCCGTGTCTCTATCTCTCACGCGCGGGCGCGAGATGCCTTGCAAGTGGGACAAGTGTGAGGTGCGATTGTGCTCCGGGGAAATGCTTTTGAGGCATCTGGTGAACGTACACCTTGCTGAGGAAGGGGTGAGCGCTTTCTGCATCGATCTGACATATCTTTTATGAGGATCCTGCAGACAACTTGTAAGTGCCTTTGGCAAGGGTGCTCGGAGACGTACTCGTCCAGAAGAGCGTTGTCTGCTCATGTTGAGAATCATGCTCGCACCCCGCTGTTCTGCGCTTATGAGGGCAAGTCCCCTGGAGCTTACGCGCTTGTGCCATCTTCTGACTTGCAGCTCTGCAGACTGCGACCGCAACTTCAAGAATGGGAAGCTACTTCTGCAACACCATGAGCTAGTGCACGAAAGGGGACGAGGTGATCATGAGTTGAAGTGCAGCATGCAACTCTTCAAGCCCAATCCGGACGATTTGCCTTGTCCGCCACTACCAGCAAAGCCGTTATTCTGCCAGCACGATACGCCGCCCGTTCAGCAGTATCCTATCATGCCGCAACGGCACCAGACCATTGGTCCGAAGGTACGTCAGATTATTGCACTCCGAAACAACAGATATATATCCATCTCCACAGATCCTCGCGAACATCTACCCGTACGCCAAGTACACCAGCCTCGCTGCTTTGCGAAGGTCTCTGAAGCAGACGGACGAGTACGCCTTCATTAAGTACAAGGAGAAGCGCGAGCATGGGATCAAGCGCGGTACACGCTTCGAGGACTTGTTCTCGGCGGAGACGACAGCGTTGTTCCACATCGACAAGGCGTTCCTTGTATGGAAAGGAGACAGGGCGAGGGTGCAGCTGCCTGAACCAGAGCCGGAGGGTATGGAGGAAGACCGGGGAGAGGGAGGCTCTCGCGATACTCAGCTTCTAGATCCCGACCAGTCGGAGGAGAAGATACACATCGCGGATGAGCACACTCAAGCACAGACAGCCGCTCCTGCTTCCTCGCCAGAGTATATAGACCTGACGGGTGATGACATATAGTTTCTTGGATCCCGCACTTTGTGTTCTTGGTCTGAGCAGGGTTCTGATGATCGTGGGCTATATATCTTGCTTTCTTGCTTTGAAGTCTACTCTGTCGTGACAGCAGCCTGACAGATGGCTCCCCCATCGTGCGCTGGCAGGTGCAGGCTCGGCGCCATCGAGCTCGGGGAGATTTAAAATCTGGTTGTTGCTATGCGTTCGCGTGCACGGCTGATCGCTTCTTGGCTTGAACGTTGATCTCCGAAGTCCGTCTTTACCGCCCCGCCGGGTTTCGGACTGGTCCTCGACGCTCCTTGTTCTTGTTTATTATACCCGCTGCCTTGTCTTCGCCGACAGTCCTTCGTTCTTTACAGTCATGGCTGAAGGTGAGCGACACACTTCGTGGCGGCGCACACCTCCTCATCACCCCAAGGCCCCTCGTACATATCTTCCCATTCCGCGGACGTTATCCTCTCCGACATACGACCGATCAAGCTCAAGTCCGATGCTCTCGCGGCGCTGAACGGCTTCCTGGACGAGTTCCTATTCCGAATCCTAGGCGCAGCGCGCTCGCTCGCCACCAGCCGATTGCGCGCGGGCCTGCTCGGCGTACTGCCCACCGCTCTCGGAAAGGAAGCGCTTCTAGAGGCGGAGGTCGAGCTGCGTGCGTACTGGGACCGAACGGACCCGGTGCGGGGCGCGGGCGCAGGCTCGGAGGACGACTCGGCGACTTTCCACATTTCTTGGGCATTCGAGGTGCGTGGCGCGCGCACGTCGTGTTCCCCCGTCGCCCCCGATCACTCAGCTGACGTGTGAGCAGCTGCTACGCCTGAAATGCGCGGCCTATTCGACGCTAAACGAATCTGATGAGGACACGGTTGCGGAAGCGCGTCTGATGGAGAAGGCGGGGGAGGCCAGCGCGCTTGTGGCACCGGCTGCGCTGTACTTGACGGCTATCCTGGAGTGCGTTCCCGCTCCGTTTATATGTGGCCATTGACTGACGATCTGCAGATCCACATGCGAGTGAGTAGCGCCTATTCAGCTAGTTGCAAAGCCATAGATGCCCCTCCCCCCCGAAGACGCTGGCTCGGGCCGAACACCCTGGGCGTGGCCTGTACGCTCCGGACGCGCAAATTGTTGCCGTCTGGAAGTGCCTTGCGCTCGCTGGGCGTACGGGTCATCCTGAACTCCCCCTGCGCAGATCAGCCAGTATGTGCTGCTTTCGGCATGATGCGGACGAGTGCGTCGGTGCGCGGCACAGATGCTCGACATGGCACGCCTGGCATCATATCTCGCGTGGGCAGCGGGGAGGCCGAGGGAACAGGGGGCACCTACTGTTCTGCAACTAGCTGTTCAGTGTCACGGAACACTTCTCACGCCACCAGGCATATACTTTCAGATGTCAGTCGCGTCGCGTCGCGGGACAGCAGCCGCGCCATGGCCACAATGCAAGACCTGTACACCGCGCTCTGCGAGGAGGAGGGGATATATTCATTCTTCAAGACGTTGGAAGGTGCGTTTTAACTGCGTGCGATCTCACATCACTCATGCAACCGCAGTTTACGGACGCATTGAACAACACTGCAAGGCTCCAGCCCCTCGCCGCAGCAAGTCTCTCCATCGCGACACCAGCATGTCGCTGTCACGGACATCATCACCATATCATGAGAGTGGTGATGCCTCAAACTTGTCGCGCGACAGTCATCCACGATCCGACTCGAGAGCCTCTGCCGATAAAGGACGAGGTATGCGCATGTTCGGACGTTCATCCTCGGACGGGGAAGGTGGTCGACACAGGAGGAGCAACTCTGGACGCAGTAACGCTACCCATCAAACGGACACAATGTCTGTCGAGGTGCGTGTCAATAGCGCCGCACCAACACCTATCACTGATCCGCCCTTCCCCCCAGTCCGAGCTGCAGGAGGAGTTCGACGAGCTGATGCGCAACGAGAACACGATGAAGGTGTCGCTCACCCCCGACAGGCTGAGGACGATGGATGTGAGTGGCCAGCGATCGGATTATGTCAGCACGCTAGAACTCCTTAAGGTTTACAAGGCCGAGAAGGATCAGCGCAACCGGCGCCCGGCTCCCCTCTCAATCCAAAAATCTGACAGCGAACTCCCATCTGCCCCGCGCGTCGAGCAGCGCCGGCCGTCGAACAGACACGTCGAGTCCATCGCAGAGGGCGAAGAGGACGCGGCTTTCCCCTCGCAACCGGCTCAATTGACACCCTCGCGCCCGCGCGGTGCCAGCGTCGCCACGACCCCTGAGCGTCCCATCGCGCTTGCTCAACAACCACGAACTCGCACCTTGTCCGCTGCCCCCTCTCATACCCCGTCATCCCCCACCGACATGCCGCGCACACCACACCACCCCATGCCTGGCTCCCGGGGAGCGCAGGGCTTCAACGCGGATCCTTATCCGCAGAAGACGCGCAGGGTTCAGCGCAATCGCGAGTCCATGGACCTGGACGACATTATGAACGGCTCTGATGACGAAGAGGAAGCCCAGGTCATTACAGCTACGCAGATAAAGGCACCACAGACGCCCGTGCGGCGCTCACCACCGACCACTGCCGGGACGCGCGAACTGATCGACTTCCTCAACGATGGTCCCCCCGACGCGCGCCGTCCTCCCCCGTCACATGTTCCCCCGCGCACGCCCATCCGCGCGACATCATCCCACTCCTCGACGCCGTCCAACAAACCCGCTGTGTCGAAGGCGACGCAGGACATGATCGACTTCCTTGCCCAGGGCCCTCCACCAACTGTCGAATTCAGCCCCAACGTCACCGTTTCCCCATCCAACGACTCGACATCTAGCCGCAAGGGGTCGGGCAGGCTGGTCCGCATGATGTCCAAGCTGTCCATGAATGACCGACGAGAGCGGGCAGGGTCGGAGGCGACGACGGATACGCCAAATCGCTTGGCGCACAAGACCTCGATGACGAACCTCCCGCCCGCTGTGAAGCCTGTTCCGCCCCGTTACCCGCTGCGCCCCATCTCGCCTCCACCTGATGGTGGCGAAAGTAGCTCGGCCCCATCACCGCAACAGCAGACCCCTCGTGCTCGTTTGCCATCCTCTGCCAGCAACGGGCGCAAGGAGCCGCCTGTGTGGGAAAGAGATGGGTCGAGGTCGCTCACGTCGTCTCCCGCCCCGTCGCGTCCGCAGACGCTCAGGTCTGCAGATAGCTACGAGCATAACACCCCTCATCATACGCCGTCCAAGACATCTCTCACGAATGGGACATCATCCATTCGGGAGGATGCAAATGAGTCCAGGAAGCCGACCATCGACACGGCAATCTCCCCGACCATCCGCACGCAGCGTAGGACTGCGTCTGGCGCGACCTCTCCGACGCGGAAACCAGTTCCCCCTCTATACCCCACCCCGACCAAGCCTGCATCGTCCGTCACCGACGATGATCTCCGCGAGATGCGTCGGCTGTTCGCGAAGGCGACCAGCCCGGAGGAGTGCCGCGTCATCTTCGACCTTTTTCTCGCCAAGTCCGGTGTCACTGTCGACCAGGCTGAGTACGACAACCCGTACCCATCGCCTTTGAGTGACTACCAGAACGGCACACATGGCGCTATGCAGGCGCAAGGGAGCGGCCCATCGGATGCGGCGCTCGAGAAGGCGATGGTGGAGATGCTGCTCGGTGGTGGCCCTATGCCGGACGTCACGGGCGCGCGCAAGCTGCGCGCGAAGCGAAATTTGAGAGGGGATGGCACCGTGGCGAACTCGTCGACGAGCACTGTCTCGCGCACGACATCTGCGTCTGCGACGATGACCTCGACGCCGATCGCTCCACCGACGCCCGCCCCTACGACGGCATTGCCGAGGCCGCCGTCGGCGGGAGCAGCCATCGTCTCTCCCGCCCCACGAGTCGTTATGCAGAAGATGAACAGGCCTGCTGATCCTGTCGCTGTTCAGGCTATGTAAGTGACCTCGCATGCGCTGCTGATTTTGGGCTCACCCTACTCCCAGGACCCTGCTTTAGACGCGCGCTCGGTCGCCCCAACTTTACTTTCTTATTTCTCCTTATTCGCCCCGTGGACATACCGCTCGTGCAGGTGCACACGCTATTACCCTTCTGAAGTCGAGATTTCGGAGTAGGATCATCCATCACACCTTGGATCTCACTGCTATTACCCTTCACTGTTCATGGTCCGGAAACTGGCCCCTTCGTCTTCGTGGCCGTGTACATAATCATGGTCGATTTTCGCTGTATATACTCTCCCTTGCTTTCCTGGATCCGCACTCTTATGTCTTGCCGGGTTATCACACCATACGCGTCCTTACTGACCTCTATATCCCTGTTACTATCTTTTAGCTGTATATGTTGGCTTTCTTTCCTTGATATCGTGAATAAGACATGGGCTCAATATGTGTACTGTGGCTAAGTGTATGGAGGCAACCGTCACGGTCACGAAGGACCGGTTGCGTTGCAGGGGTCACGGGTCACGGTCGGCTTTTTGACCTCAGGGCCTGCCAAATATGGCAGTTTTGGCGCCGAAAATCGTCAAAAAATCAATATCTTCGCCCCCGTCACGGTTCCCCGACCCCTGGTTGCCTGTCCTGCGCATGTCACGGTCCTCATTCGGTTGCCTCCATACACTTAGCCACAGTATGATTGAATGAAACTCTTGAGTGGGCTTCACCGTGCAGTACAGAGCACGCCACGGCGCCGCAGTCTGGCGCACACATCTTTTTTCACGTGATCGCGTTCGCACTGCGGCAAATGCCGACTCCAACTTGTCCGATCCCTCCATCATCTACTGCAAAGGAAACGCTGCGTCGTGCTGTGAAGAACTGGCTTACAGCGTAGATAGACACCTTCGTGGATCTATATTCCGCCCTGTCGACGGCTGCGTGCTCTGGGAACCCAACCCAACTACCGTCTTGACCTGGCTCAAGTCTGTCTGCCTCGAATGCTCATACATCGTCTTCGAACGAACATCCAGCGGCCTGCACTCCCTCCCTGAGCTGTAACTTCGACGCTCTGACCCTGCGTAGGCTCTAGCGCCAGCCACGCGGTCCGCCTGCCTATCTCAGTAATTTCCTTTCTGTCCCCTAACCCCATCCGCGGCGCCTCGTTGCAAAACCTCTGTCTGAAGCAATCCGGCATGTCCTTTTGATGGCTCTCGGCAGAAAATTACCACCTTTGGCAGGTGTTATTCGTGACTGGACCCACTAAGGTCACCTCAGGATGTACTGGTTATAAGCTGGGCGCCTGGGCGACCCTACATCCCCTCAGAGCGCTCCCTAGCATCCTCTACAACCCCTCCAATTTACCTGCGATTTCTCCTGGCTCTTTGAGCACTTTCCCCGCCTTTTCCTCCTCGAACTTCAGACCACGCGTCATTTGTCACGGTGGGCGCCTGTCCACTGAGATTATGGCCGCGTGTATGCTGATATGATTATCTTTCCTGCCCGCTCAATCCCCTTCTTCCCATGATGCTGTCCCCGTGCCGCTTTTCTTTTTTCTATCCATATTACACCGTGCTATTTCGCCGCCTCCCACAACTTTGCTCTGCCATCATGTCGCTTCACGTAGATGTCCAACGGCTTTCGCGGATATCCTCAAGGCGACAGGCGCAATGTTCATACTTCTGTGCGTTATTTCTATCCAACAATTCATGTGCCACGCTTATTTGTTTCCTCTCACTCACGCAGGCATACGATAGTCCCTCTCGAGGCAATACACTTACGCCCCAAGGCGAGTAGAGACTGCCCATCAACGAATGCAGTCACTCATGCGAAGGCTTCTATATAGCGGCGCGCTTTGCAGCCAGTACCTCTTGCGTTGCATACGCTTGCCGAGATCCCGTGACCGACCGGGCGCTCGACGCCCTCAATGAACAATACCTTCGCCGTAGGCTTCGCTCCCTGGGTGTGGATGGAGCTATCAGCCTTTGGACACTCCCCGACTTCCCCTCTGACGTCAAGCCACCGATTGAATATCCGATTCTCGTTATGGTTGCGCTGTATGCGGCGCCCACAAAGAAGCTGCAACTGCAGGAAATTTACGACGCTATCATGGAACGGTATCCATTCTTCCGGACCGCTCCGTCGTGGCAGGTACGTCACATTCTGCCTTACAGCTTCTTTTTCTGTGAGTATGCTAACGACGCTCGCAGGAGTCTATTCGTCACCTTCTATCCCTCAAGATCCAGTTTCGCCACATCGACCGCCCCATCGGCGTGCAAGGCCGTGGTGGTTACTGGTATCTAGACCTCACGCACGGTGAAGGTGACAAGCGCGAGCGGAAGCGGAAGCCCGGAAAGACGTCTTCCCTCGATTCGGTGTGCGATGATGCGTGCAGCGATCATGCATGGGTCTGACTGCCTCTTCCGTCTCACTGTATTTGTACCCCTTCGCATTGCCGTCGCACCACTTTACTCACCTGCATTGTATCCCTGTCGCATTTATACGCGTGTTATCTCGCTGTAGCTATTTTTTCTGTCTGTTATTTATCACCGTTGTTTGTTCCCTGTCCCCAGATGCCTGAATATATGGTCTATTAACCGTGTGATTTGGTCGAGTCTGGAGCAACTATCTTCTCATGGAGGACCTGCCTTCGATGAGGTGTCTGCACTCGAGGTAGAAAATCGCGTCTTTCGTTTACGCTCGCGAGGCATACGCGAGAGAAGAGGGTATTGCGCACACCGTACCCACGCCGGAGATTGCAGGCTAGCCAAGGCCATGCAGTCGAGGCATGTTGCTCAACGTCGAGGCGTTCGCTGCGCGGATGCATGCCGTTAAGGTCCCTGGTTACTGGAGTGACTTCGCACAAAGTGGCATGTCTTTTGAGGCGCACTCGTTCGACTTCGCCGATGATTGTGCTTTCTTTGGAAGGTGTAAGATGCCCAGGCAGCGTCCTGCGTGAGCCCGGGAGCGTGCCTCCACGCTGCCACGCTCTCCGTACCTGCTCCGCCCCGTGAATGGGATGGTCTGCGGTGGCGAAGCCCGCAGGACTGGGGACGCCGCTGACAATGAGGAGTATTCGGAATGTGACAGGGTGCAGACCGTTCTATGAGTTCTCGCGGTGCGGGTGTTCCAGGCAAGGCTCGTCCGTCCTGATCCTGGTCCTCGTTGCCTGCGGCGTTTGAATGGCATTACCTTGCCATCGCCCGACGGTGGGAGGTTCGAAGTCGCGAATGGTGAAGACAGCGGGAGGACAAATTGCGTGACAGACCTCGGACCGATGACGCAGGGTGTGTCACTGGGCGCGCTGAGTGAGCAGGCGGGTGCTGAGCGCTGCGCTCGTCGCCGACCCGGGCGCCGCCGCCGCCCATAGCGTCAAGGGGCGCGCTCGGGAGGGGGCGGGCGAGGGGGGCAGTAAAGTGCGGACAGTTCTAGGCCCGCCGCAGAGCCCGGGGCACGACTTGACCCGATTTCCGAATGGAGCGTGTGACATTGGCATGACGTTCCGTGAGCCCTCATATAAGCGACCGCGCCGCCACCGCACTCTATTGTAGTATCTCGCTCTCGCCCACCATGAAGGTATGCGCCCCTAATCGATGTGCTCGCCGCCTCGCTGACGATGCCCCCCTCAGCTCCTCACCCAAGAACAGTACGACGCATACGATGCCGCCACCCGCCGCGGTGCCCTCGAGGGCACGGCCGTCGGCGCCGCTCTCTCCTATGGCGCGCACAGGCTCGCCTCAAGGCGGTATCCCGCCTATGCCAAGCTCACACCATCGCTGAAGCTGTTGGGCGGCTTGCTTTTCACTGTTCCCCTCTTGGCCATTCAGGCTGAGCGCCGCGGATTGGAGTACGATCAGACCCAATGGTGAGTTCCCCTTGTTCTTGAGACTCGGCATTGGTCCATTTACACTGCATTCAGGGTGGGCGAGAACCTGTTGTTGTCCGATAGCAAGGAGATAGAAGAGCGCCAACGCTGGGAGTCTCTGTCTACCGGCCAGAAAATCAAGGAGTGGGGCATGAACCACCAGTACAGCATCATACTCGGCGGCTGGGCTGCCGGTATCGCCACCTCTAGCGCCATCATCTTCCGCAACAAGTACCAGACATACCCGCAGAAGGTGCGTTCAGCGAGTTGTCGCTCACGGACTGTGCTGACGTTGTTTGTCAGGTGGTGCAGGTCCGTATGTGGGCGCAAGGAATCACCGTCGCTCTCATGATCGCTGCTGGTGTCCTCACCGCAAACCAGAGGCAGGAGAAGATGGACCACGTACGTAAACCCAAGCACATTCTATGCCGGCGGCTGACCATGAATTACAGCGCACGGAGGACCACTCCTGGATGGATGTCATCGAGGCGCGCGAGAAGGAGAGGCAGCTGGAGAAGGCTGGTTACGTGCGTCAATAAGCGCCCGGCTCCTTCTGGCGCGCCTGTCACCCACGTCTGACTTTCGCTGAGGAGAACGAGGCGCGCAGTCTTAGCTCTTGCTTAGAATCCCATCGCTATCATTCGGACGCACCTTTACCTGTAGCATACAATAATATTCATGCATGAACTCAAAAGCATCGCGAGAAGATTGCCCTGTTCAGCTCAAACATTAGAAGCATAATTCGATGATCAAGCACGCAGCTGGCCGGATCGTCGCCGTGTTACGGAGTTGGCCTTGGGAAGAAGAATGCTGTTTTATTCCGCCAGGCGCATCAATGCTCAAGGAGCTTGTGAGTGCCCAAGAAGATTCTGAGTAAGAAGAGGCCTCCAATACGCTGGGTAGATGCGAGCATGTAAAAGGGAAACCGGGAGCTTGCAGTTGGCCTTTCATGTCGAACATGACACGTGACAGAACAATGCATGCCGAATGGGGCCGAGTCGCGTGGCCTGCGGTCCAAGCGACGAATTTGTGAGCGATAGCAGGCGTCAACAACATCGGTAGCGCTCTGCTCCTGCGCTCATCTCCCCGCCCGTATCTGACGCGAAGATGTCGCTTTTTGGCTCAACTTCGACATGGGGACAGAACAATAACAATAACCAGCAGCAACAGCAGGGCACGGGCTTTGGCACGGGCGGCTTTGGCAGCACAACAAACACTGGCGGTGCGTCCGGATCAGGTGCCATACAAGGCTTGGTTTCTCATTACTTCATTCTCCCTCGATGTCAGGCTTCGGCGCGTTTGGGCAACCTCAGCAACCCCAGCAGCCCGCTGCGAACCCCATGTTTGGAAGCTTTGGTGGCGCGCCGGCAGCGAATACGGCGAATACAGGGGGAGGCTTTGGTGCGCGTTGAAGACTCTCAGGATCCAACACGCGGCTCACGACGCGACAGGCGGCTTCGGCGCAACCCAGAACGCGGGCACGTCTGCCTTTGGCGCGAAGCCGGCAGGGTTTGGCGCGTTTGGCGGAGGGGGAACCAGCGCGTTCGGGGGCGGGGGCGCGGGCACGAGTGCATTCGGTGGAGGGGGCAATACCGGCACCAGTGCGTTCGGAGCCACCAACACGGGCAGCGCATTTGGCTCTACGTCAGGGGGTGGCCTCTTTGGAGCGAAGCCCGCTGGAACTGGGTTCGGAGCATGTGCGTATCCATTCATCTCCTTTTTGGACGCGTTCTGACGCGTCTTCACAGTCGGCGGTGCTAGTACGACTCCAGCGACGGGTCCTGTCGCCAATGGCTCGAGCGATCCCCCATACTCTGCATATCAGGAGAAAGATGGGTCAGCTACGTTGACCTACCAAGCGATCAGCGCCATGCCAGCGTATCGCGGAACCTCCTTCGAAGTATGTCCCCAAGTCTATCCTCCCGATCATCACTCACGTTGCCACAGGAAATCCGAGTGCAAGATTACGCTCAGAACCGCAAGGCACCTACTGCTGGCGCAACGGGCTTCGGGCAATCTGCATTTGGCGCGGCCGCTCAGCCAGCCGCGGGAGGCATCTTTGGCGCCGCTGCTCAGCCACAACAGCAGCCCTCTGCCTTTGGCAGCACGACTGGCGGCTTTGGCAGCACCGGCAGCGCCTTTGGAGGTGGCGGTGCCTTCGGCGCGCAAAACAACCAGCAGCAACAGCCGGCGACGACTGGCTTTGGCGGCTTCGGTCAAACACAACCCCAGCAGCCTGCTAGCACAGGCTTTGGCGCGTTCGGTCAGTCCCAGCCGGCTGCTCCAGCCACCGGTGGTGGTCTGTTCGGCGGTGGCAGCGCTTTTGGCAGCACCGCGAACAACCAGGCGAAGCCCGCAGGTTTCGGTGGCTTTGGCTCAACCGCTACCAGTACGTGATATCATCAGTGACACTCTAAACGATTGCTTACGCTTTTACAGATACTGGCTCAGCATTCGGCAGTGGAACCAGCGCTTTTGGCCAGCCAGCACAACCAGCAACTGGGGGTGGCTTATTCGGTGCCAACAACAACGCGCAACAGCAGCCTAGCACAGGCTTCGGCGGTTTCGGTACGTGTATATGCTGGACTTCGCTCGTTGAAGACTCATAATCGTTTTAGGTGCGAACAACCAGCAAAATCAGGCCAAGCCTCTCTTCGGAGGGACAACGACTGGCACAACCGGCTTCGGCGCAACCAGCGGGGGCGGCCTCTTCGGCCAAACCCAGAACCAGCAGAACACGACACCGGCAACTGGTGGTGGACTGTTCGGTGGCGGAGGCAACACTGGTGGGGGTCTGTTTGGGAATAATAACAACAACCAGCAGCAGAATCAGCCAGCTACTGGTGGTGGTCGTAAGTGGAATGTCGTCCGTCAGTATCATTTGCTAATGTTTGCTAGTCTTCGGGAACACCAATAACAACACCACGTCAAACACGGGCGGTGGTGGACTCTTCGGCGGCGGTGGCGGATTGTTCGGAGCAAACAACAACCAAAACCAGAATCAACAGCAAGGTTCAGCTTTTGGTGGTGGTGGCGGCGGCCTGTTCGGTGCCAAGCCTGCTCAGCCCAGTCAGCCCTCTGGTGGCTTGTTCGGCGGGAACACTGGCGGTGGTGGATTGTTTGGCAACAACAACAATAACCAGCAGTCCAACACTGGCGGCGGACTGTTCGGTGGTCTGGGACAATCTACCAATAACCAGCAGAACCAGGGCAACTCGCTGTTTGGCCAGAAGCCGGCGCAGCCTGCCATGGGCCAATCCACCTCTGGTGGTGGGCTCTTCGGCGGCGGGGGCAGCCTGTTCGGGAACTCGACAAATACCATGACCCAGTCGCAAGCACAACCACAACAGACGCTGACCGCTTCCATTAACGAGCCCATCGGTGCCAACCTGCCTATCTTCTCCATGCTGCCGCCTGGCCCGCGCGCCGTCGACATCGATCCTCCGAAAAAGAAGCCCAGCTTCTTCGTCGACGTACCGACGCGCACCCCAGTACCAAGATTGCAGCTCAGCTACCAGCCAGCGCAGTCCAAGCTCCGCGGCTTCAGCTCCATCAACGGGTCACAGTTCGGTATGTCGCTGGCGAATGGCAGGCCAGGCGCACTGTCCCTCAGCCAGTCGCCGACGAAGAGCGTGGGCCCGGACATGTTCCTCAACGGTGCAAGCCCGCAATTCGGCAGCGGCTCGCGACGAAGCGTGAAGAAGCTCGTGCTCGACAAGAAGATTGAGCCGCAAGACCTCTTCCACAAGACAGGCTCGCCGAGCCCATCGCCAGCGCCAAAGATCACCTTCGACCCCGCCCTCAGCCGTGCGGCGCGCGAGCGCGAATACGCGGAGGAGACGGCCGGACGTCCCCTGGAGCTTCCTGCGCCCGCGAAGCAGCGCACCACGCCGCGCTTCACCGCCGCAGCCGCGGACGACGGCGTCGCGGAGGGCGAGTACTGGACCAAGCCGGACATCTCGGTGCTCAAGCACAAGAGCCACGCCGAGCTGTCCGCCTTCCCCAACCTCGTCGTCGGCCGCGCGGGCTACGGCGAGATCCACTTCCTCGACCCGGTCGACCTGACTGGTCTTACGCGCCTGACGGACCTGCTCGGTGAGGTCGTGCGGTTCGACGAGAAGGAGTGCTGCGTGTACCCGGATGTCGACGATGATGACAAGCCGCCTTTGGGCCAGGGGCTCAACGTGCGCGCGGAGATCTCGCTGCTGCACTGCTGGGCGCTCGACAAGGCGACGCGCGAGCCTATCAAGGACCCGAAGCACCCGCAGGTGGTCAAGCATGTGAAGAAGCTCGCGGCGATGAAGGATACGCACTTTGTGGGCTTCGACCATGCGGAGGGCAAGTGGACGTTCACTGTCGATCACTTCTAGTCGGTGTAGACCACTTCGAAGTAGGTGTGGACGCGAATACGGATGCTCTATTGAACCTCTCCTCGCTGCGTTGCCATGTTTGTCTTTGCGCCACGAAATTTATGTATTGACTACCTACAGTATACGTACTTATGCATATGCCCTCGCTTTCGTTTTGGAGTCGGTGTTTGTTGCAACCTCACAGTCATGTCATGTATATACCTCGTACGTTGTCAATGCAATGCAGGATGTAAATGAACGAGATGGTCTGTTCGAGAAGATTGAAAGCCCTCGATATGCAAGTCTTGCCAGATCGAAGGGAAGCTCCTTGAAGCATACTCTGGAGGCCTGGACAGTCAGACTCTTTCAACAGCTGGAGTTCGAACCCCTCTGACGCTAAGTACGATCGTTCCCTTTACATGTGGGAGCCTACCTTCGAGCTTACCTTGAGTCGTCTTTGAGGTCGCAAAGCATCACACAGTTCCAGTTGTTTTCACCGAATCCATTGCTTTCTGCCTGCCAAGGTATGAAAGCTATAAGTAAAAAGAATGTGCGCCTAGCGCCAGAGATATCCCAAAACCCATTCATACATAGTATCAGCGGGTAAAAATACAGTAAACGAGACCGACCACTAGGGCCAGCTCGAGGAGCGCCTCCAGAAACGCCCTTGATCATAAGAATTGCATTGTCTGGGAGGGTGGTCATTAGCAACGTGCAACTTCACGACTAGACTACCAGCTGCTTACCTCAAAATTGAAAGTCAGTCGCGGTGGACGTGCTGATGATGCACTCTGTCTTCAAAGCAGAAGACGACCGAACTTGCCATCGCGCTTCGCGCGCGCGGCCATGTTGACGTTGTACGTCGCGGTCGCGAGGCAGCTGTCCTTCGTCGCGCCGCAGCCGGTCCAGTCCGGGTTGGGCTGCGACTTGGCGATGCACTGGTTGTAGGTGTTCATGCACGCGTTGGCGTCGATGATGCCGGTCGTCGCGGGGGCGGAGGCGGAGGTAGAGGCGGCGGCGGAGGTGGCCGCTGGCGCGGACGACGCGGCCTCGGAGGTGGCGGGTGCGGACGACGCGGCGGGGGCAGAGGACTCGGCGGGAGCGGAGGAAGCGGCAGGGGCAGAGGAGGCCGGGGCAGACGACGCAACGGACGTGGCCGCAGCCGAGGACTCAGCCGCGGAGGTGGCGGGGGCGGAGCTCACAGCGGACGTGGCAGCCGCGGAAGTCGAGGCAGCGGCGGACGTGGAGGCAGCGGCGGTGGACGAAGCAGCAGCCGAGGTGGACGGGGCTGCGCTCGAAGCCGCGCTGGACGCAGAGCCGGAACCAGAGCCAGAGCCGCTGCCGCCAGCGCCCGACCAGAGGGCGGGGCCGGGGATGGGGTAGTCCGTGGCGCCGTTGTAGATGTCGAAGACGATCTGGGGAGGGCGTAAGTTTGAGGGTTGAGGTAGGAAGGGGGATGGGGTACTCACACCAGGCGTGTCCGGGGTGTAGCCGCCGGGGAAGGCAACCATGTCAGAGGCGCTGGCCATGGACGTGCCAGAGCCGGTGACCTCGAGCTGCAGGCACATGGGGTAGAGCTGCGCGCCCGGGTAGGAGCCAGCGGAGTGAAGGGCGATGCTGAGGGTGTATTAGCATATGGGAATTGAAGTCAAGTTGAACGGACGCACATCTCATGGCGAACAAGGTAGTTGCCCGCAGCGAGGTCCGAGGGGACCTGCCACGTCCAGGTGTTGTTGTTCGCAATCATGATATCGGTCGCGGCCCACTTTCCATCCTCAAGACCGGCCTCATCGACCTTGAACCAGACGGCGCTGGGGAATCAGTCAGTACACGGGATTGGGGATAGATGGAAGTAAAAACGCACTCCGTAGGGTCCCAGGTCTTGACGTCCTCGCTCGCGGGGACCTGAGCCATGTAGGTGATGACCGGGCCCTTGTGCGAGTCGGGCCAGACAGTCCACTGCATGTCGATGGACGAGCCGGCACCGGCAGTCGCCACAAGGTTGGCGCTCTTGCCGCCGTTGCAGCGGAGACTGCCAAGACATGAGTTTAAGAGAATATGGCCATGAACGAGTGACGTACTCGTCCGAGGTGATGTCCTCAATGGGGCCGTTACCCGGAACAGGACGAGAAACACGGTCGGGGACCGGGTTCATGTACGGGTCCTGGAACGGGTTGTACGCCTCGTAGTAGGTCGAGCCATCGACGAGGACACCGGTCACAATACCGTGGGCGCGCACGGAGGCGGCGCCCAGCGCAGCGACCAGTGCGGCAGAAGCGATGCGGGAGAAAGAAGACATGATGAAGTGCGTTCAAGAGTGGTCCAGCGAAGGGACTAAAGAGACAGGCAAGCAAATGCGAAGAAGGAGGAGGCGTATACGAACGAGAGGGAGTAGGGGAAAGAAAGTGGGATACCCTGCAAGCAGTGGCGAGTGAGAAGATTGCTGAGGGCCCGTCTAGGCGCGCGCCCGCTTTATATGAGGCGGGAGGGGTACCGAGGGCTTGTGGGTGCCTGGATACCATCGGCCGTTCATCAAAGGCATAATTGCGGCCACACGGACCTGACGGCTTCCAAGGCTTTCCAAGATGAAAATAGGGCCGTGGGCCACCCGCGAAAATCTCGGGTCGTTATGAAGGGTGCGAAACTCGTCGCTCATGAGGCCGGGATGCCGTTCGCTCGCGGGACTCTACTACCACGAGCAAGAGGACCATGCATGTCTATATCTTGAGAAGGGATACCTCGTCAAGGGGACAGCCGAAGTGAAAGGAATTCGGTACGCAGAGCATCAGCGTGAGACGGAGGAAGGAAGATTCGTGTGAGTCACGAAGTTCGACTTTCGGCAATCACGACGGGCGTCGGGACTCGGGGCTGGGCGTCGGGCCGCCGGATGCACGTAGCAACAGTCGCTACGCCGAGCCTCCGGAGGGCGTCGGCAAGCAGATCGTCGACTATCGACGTGCCTGGGCCTCACGTGGCGGTAAGGACTTGCATGTTCAACTCGCAGAGGTTCGTCGCACTTTTATTGAGGTCCTGCATACATTCACGAAGATGAGTTCATAGGCGCTGACAGGACGTCTGCGCTCTACTATGAGCGTCTCTCTTCTCACGATGCCTAGTCGTCTCATGGTCTCGCCACACAACACGGTTTGCGGTCGATAGCAGATTTAACATATTGAAAGCAGCGCCAATAAGCGGAGATGTCGGGGAAGGAGGCAGAAGTCCTTGCACCCTCAGTCACATCATTCGGACGCGTCGAGTGCAAATTTGGGGCAACTGGCGTGCGAGGTGCCGATTCCCATACGGGGATGTGATTGATGTCGCCGAACAATCACATACTGGACCCACAACGTCTTCGCCAAAGCTGAGAGCCTTGGCTCGCCCAATGTCAAGGTCTACATCCTGCCTTCCTGTCCGTGCGCTAGCGTAGCACCAACGGTAGTCTGACCCTCGGGGCTGAATTTAACCCAAAATTCTGACAATGACCTCTTGCACACCTTTAGTCCCTGTATAAGGTCCCCTGGCTAATGCAGGCGAGACCCGTCGCGTAACGCGTCGCCATCCAGCATAATGCGGATTAGGGTAGCATAGTGCTACTAGACGAGGCTAATGCTCGTCACCTTTTTGCGTCGCTCAACCCATGCCTTGCGCGAGAACAGAGTATTGAGGATGACTGCTACCACTCGCGAGGATTAGTCTACATCGTTCGCTTCCGCCGGCATAACAGCATAAGGCTAATGACATTCCCGCCACCTCTCGCATGGCGGTGTTCAATCGTGGTGGCTCCAAGGGCCATATCGTCCTCTTCACCAGTGTCGCTGAACTCCAGCAGTTGCTGGTCCACTGGCACGGCACGACTGCAAACAAGTTCGTGCATTGGCAACTGCGTCGTGCAAGCGTACTTAGATCATACTTCTGATCAAGGATGCTACAGTGCATGCGGACACCTGCAAACCCGCCGTCATCGTGCTTGCCTTGAGCGCACCTGCCTCGATCACTCATCGCCTCGCCCGCCCGACACACTCTGCTGTCGATGACAGAGACAAGGAGCGACCGTCGACGTGTCCCGTAATGCTGGCACGGCCATCTGGAATTCCTTGTCAGCACCGCACGCCACGTCCCCGCCTTCCGTCACGGCTAGATGGTTTTTCAGCCAATATGGAATACCTGGAACGGCGGTCGCCCACTATACCCAGTAGGATCGTCTGCGGGCGGCGCTGAACCCGGCGATGAGCAGGCTTTGCTTGCAAAAAGTTAAGCCACAGTCGCATCCGCAAGCTCTAGCGATGCTCGGATGCATCACCCATCTCTTGAACAAGGTTGAAGGTGGGAAGAGGAAGCAGAGGAGACGCGCTCATCAAGCGCCACATGGGAGTGTGGCCAGCGGCGCGCTCGCACGTGACCGCTTGGCTCAGCATTTCGCGATCTCCTCGACCAGAACCAGTGAGAATAGCCCGCACGACGGTGTGACAAATGGCTTTTAAGGACCCGCATCTTGCTCTTGACCACCACTATCCCCCTCTGCGCACCCCAGTACCATAATGGCTGCCCCTGCACCACCGACCGCTGGCCCCGAGCCGGACCTCCTCCCCGCGATCAACGAGAAGCTGTCCCCCGAGCTCCCGGAGGACATCCTCAGGTGGGGGATCAAGAAGCTGCCGGGCCTCTTCCAGACGACTGCCTTCGGGCTCACTGGTCTCTGCACGATCGACATGCTCTCGAAGCTCACAGACAATCCCCCTCATCTCATCTTCATCGACACGCTATACCACTTCAAGGAGACGTATGAGCTCGTGGAGGAGGTGAAGAAGCGCTACAACATTCCGATTCATATCTACAAGCCGGAAGGCTGCGAGACGGTCGAGGAGTTCGAGAAGAAGTACGGTGAGAAGCTATGGGAGACGAACGAGGAATTGTATGACTTCCTGGTGAAGGTGTGTTATGCGCCACTCCTCCCTCATATCTTGTGCTGACATACCTCACCTAGGTCGAGCCCGCACGACGAGCGTACGAGGAGCTCGGCGTCAAGGCCGTCATCACTGGCCGGAGACAGTCCCAGGGCGCAGATCGCGCATCGCTGCAACCTCTCGAGATCGACGAGACGGGACTGTACAAGCTGAACCCCCTCTTCGCCTGGAATTTCTACCTCGTCGAGTGGTACATCAAGGAGAACAATGTGCCGTACAACAAGCTCCTCGATCAGGGCTACCGCTCCGTCGGCGACTGGCACTCGACGCAGAAGACGGCCGACGGCCAGAGCGAGCGCGCCGGCCGCTGGGCAGGCAAGGAGAAGACGGAGTGCGGCCTGCACAAGGACTACTTCACCATGAAGGCGCAGGCGAAGAAAGCGGTATGTGGCTAGCCTATCCGTCCCTGCAATCATGATCACTGATCAGGCTTTCCATCAGTTGGAGGACAAGGCCGCAAAGAACGCCACCGCAGCCGCGCCCGCGCCAGCAGCCACCGAGATCGCCAGCGCCGCATAACGATATAGAGATAGCTGCGTGTACGAGTATCGTATTTGGAAATCTGTTGTACTGTTCTAGGGTCGTATGTATGGGTGGGAACCCGGCGAGGGCGTCGATGCGCGTCTGCCGCCTTAGGGCCAACCTGACACCATCACATGGATGATTGTTCGTCTCTGCCACAACTGTCAGGTCGACTAATCGATGGCGACAGCGTCCCAGCGGACGTCGAATCGGCTTTTGAAGTTGGGCTCCGGCGCTTAGCAGGCACTCATATAACTGATGCGCGTCTGAAGCAGGTTCCGTCCCTCCTCGTTCCCGTACCTGCACCGACGGCGCGTGTCGTACACTGCACGTCTCCGATACGAATCGCAGGTTGACTACAGACGCGTCAGTGGCGAAGAGGACCTTGTTCTTCAGGATTCGTTCGAGATGGCAGTAGCGTGAGTTTCGACCGGGAGACGTGGGCGCCTGCCGAGGAATAACATGATTGCAGGCGCGGACGACTACACGACTCCCCGAACCTCCCCCCTCTGCCGCACGTCCATGACGAGAACATTGAGAACCAGATCTTCACGCACAGGAGCTTGTTCGGACGTCCGACGCATGTCTTCGAGGACAGGGAGGACGACTTAGCGCCCGACAACGAGAAGTGAGTCCAGGCTCGCAAAACTCACGTATCCCCTGCTATGCTACTTGGCGCTAACTGTAGATACTAGGTTCGAGCACCTCGGAGACACCGTACTAGGTCTGGTTGTGACCACGCAAATCCAGCAGATGTACCCCGGACTGCGCGTAGGCCCCTCTACGGTACGGCCGCTCCTTGCAGTCTCGGCAAGTTCGCTGATCTTCCTTTCTTCGCAGAAAATCAGGGCCCTCGTCGTGGGTAATCAGAACCTAGCGGCTATGTGCGTGTCCGTTCCATCATCCTCGGATCTGTAGGGTGTCACGGTTCGACAACGGTCACTGACGGGAAGTCCCGCGTAGCTCCGTCAAGTACAAGCTGCCTGATCGTCTGAAGGTGCATGCAGCCCAGGTCGTGTCGCTGAAGGCGTCAGTCAACGTGCAAGGTAAGCGTAGGTGATATTCTGCGGTACTGTCCACTGACGAGGACTCGTAGCGGACCTCTTCGAGGTAAGGAATAGCAACACATGACGCCAGACAATTTACTGACCGTCTTCGCGCAGGCGTACGTCGGTGGCCTCTTCCTTCACCGCGGCCTACCGGTCGTGGAGGCCTGGCTGAAGCCGCTCTTCCGCCCGTACATCGTCTGCGCCTACGAGCAGGTGCGTCAGCACCACACCGTCACCCGCCCGTTCCACACGCGCGCCGGGTCGTCGATGGACAGCACCGACCTGCCCATGTCCGTCGAGGACGCGCGCGGCAGCCCGACCGCCGGCCACCTCGCGCTCTTCAACCAGCACCTCTCGCGCAACAACCGCGAGGTCGAGTGGATCTACTTCGACGGGTCGAGCGAGCCGGACATGCAGGTCCTCTCCTCCAAGTTCACCGACCTCGACATCGGGAGCGAGCGCGGGTCGAAGGTGGGTAGCGTGCGGTTTGCGATTGAGCGCGGACTATCAGCTTACATCTCCCTATCCACAGACCACCCCGCTGTGGTTCGTCGAGGTCCGGGTGGACGGCACGTCCTACGGTCTGGGTCGCGGGAATACGAAGAAGTCCGCCCGCAACGAGGCTGCCAAGGTCGGCCTCGCGCAGTTGGGCATCGCGGTTTGGTCAGCTGCTCTTGTTGGTTGATTGCGTATGTCACGGTGGCTGACTTGCGCGTTGCAGAATTGGCATGGCTTCTCCAGACTTGGGCTAGATGCCCGACGCGGGCGTGCTGACGTGCTCGCGGGTCGCAGCGCCTCCGCGAGATCATCTAGCTCTGGTGTGCAGAGGTTGTGTATGGGTATATCGGTGGCAGCATACGCAGACATCGGGTTTCTTGATTTTCTAGGCTGCTTGTCTTACAAATGTAGTCATGTATGAATGTTCTGCGGAAATTACTGTGATTTAGTTGGCTTCCAGTCGTGTGAAGTGAGCATTATTATGGCAGCTCGAAGACGTGCGAAGTGAACCCAGTGCCGCCTACCGAAGAATGAGGAAGTCATTTGACGTGAGCGTACGACGGCAGCGCGGGAGGCTATGGGTGAACCCTGAAGGTGAGTATACCAAGTTCCCCATAGCGTCGATAAGATTGGGTCATTAGCCGAGGCTCACCGGGTCCGCATGCCAAGTACCCGAGCTGCCACGCTGGCCTGGCCGAGGACACGTATGCAGAGTTTTGCAGGGCGTTCAGTACGTCCAATGTTGAGGGTTCAGCGATGATAGGCCATATCGCACGAGGAGGAAGCGCGGAAGCGAGTGAATTATAGACGACTAGATGTAGCAAAGGGAAAGAACAACAGCAGGCCCGGGGATATATCTAAGCAAGAAGGCGGTAGTAGCCATCTCATGCTGAGCCCGTAGTGTAGAAGCGCCATGCAAAGTAGGCGCCGAGCAAGCTGAGGGGAACGAAGTACATCATGCTGCGAGGGGAGAGATAGTCAGCGTCGACACCTCCCTGGCGTGGTGTGAGGGACGTACTTGGAGCCGGTCTCGACAGCAGAGGACACCTTCTGCTCCGCGGCGCTCTTAGCCTCCTTGATCTTCAATTCCTGTTGGGGATCGCGTGTCAGCGGCCGGCGGGCAGCAAACACGACGGCCACGTACGCTGTTCTTCTCAAAGTCACCAATGTACATGCCGGGCAGCAGCGCGCGCGCCTCGTCAGAGTGCCCGACGTCCTCGAACGCCTCCGTGCCGTCCTGGCCTTGGGGGAACGTCAGCACCACGCGCGGCGAAAAAAGTTGGGGGAACACGTACCACCCTCGGCGATGATAACCTCGTCGCCTCCCGGGTGCTAGGGTACATGAGCACGCAGTCCACTGCACGCCTCTGCGATGCTTCATACCTCGTCCAAGAACTTCGTCACGTCGTACACTGCGCGCACATTAGTACGAAAAACACGCGCTCTCATTGGCTGGACGCACCCTTCCCCGAGATGAGCAGGTACATGCTGTCCTTGCTCTTGTGCGCCTTGAGCTCCTCGTAGGTGACAATGCGGGCTTCCGACATTTTGGCTGGGCGGTGGGGGGAGTGGGGGAAGGACGGGGGAGAGTGTGAGGTGCAGAGGAAGGCGACGATGTACAAGGCCGCGGCCCGAGCCGTCTTACGATCCTTTTATACGCGTTCCCACGGTCAAATAGAAACGGCTACTCAACAGTCGAGACTGCCTCTAAACCACAAACATGCTATTCCCCTGCTCAAACAAGCCGGATGGAGCGAGAGGGACGCATGATCACGTTCCTCAGGCCAATCCCACACTCGACATTCGCAAGGAAGACCGTGCACGAACGCCACTTGACTCAGCAGAACCAGAGGCTATCAGCTCTTCCAACTTCACTGTGGGGAAAGCGTATGATAGATGGACGCGAGCCCGACGCTGGCGGACGGTCAGACGACAGCGGTGAGTCGGATATCACACTGCTGAGAGGTGCTGAGATGAGCGCGCAACTGTCATCTGCGCTTGAGCGACGGAGACAGGCGGGGCTTGACGCTTCGACATTGAGTTGGGCGGTTGGAAGGGCCGCTGGGAGTCGGAGTAGCAGACAAAGCGTGCCAATGAACCCGTGTATATGACCAGTGCATGCAAATAAAAATACAGGTGCGATGTCCAAGTCCGTCCAGTCTATGCTTGTGGCATTGCCGCCTGTGTAGCCTTGAGGGCCCCCACAACAGAGAAACAGATCATAGGTGAGATAAGGTACGAGGCCTGAGAGCGGAGGTTAGCTCGAGCATGCATGCAATAGGGCACAAGCTTACAGATAGGAACTTCACAAGCGATGACTTCTCCTTCTCCTCTGCACCGCTGACATCCGCGAGTGCCAGCAATTTGAGCGCGGGCGGCCCGACAGGCATCAACATCATGCAGAACCAGAGTACAGGATCGCTGTTCAGCATTGTTGTCTTCTGCGCGAGTACGTAGACGATAGGAATGCCGACCACTGGCCAGAAAATGAAGCGGATGAAGGTGATGAAGACGGTCGTGCCCCAGGGCATGGGCCCGGCGTCTTCTCCGCGCTTCATGTCTCTGTAGCTGTTGAGCAGTTTGACGCCGACGGTCAGAGCCTGCAGTGAGGCAAAGAGGTCTCCGATGTTGCGCACGCTCGCGGTGAGCCAGCCAGAGAAGAAGCCTTCAGCTGTCAAACAATAAGTCGTTGGAACCCTGCTTTACGATAATGAGAATACGTACAGTCAAAGAACTGATCATAAAGCGGTCCTGCAGGGAGGTTAGACAGAGTCACCGCAAGTCAATGCTTTCACTTGCCGACCATGCCTAGCAGAAGACCGATGAGAGCGCCTACAGCTCATTTTAGCATCTATGGTAACATCGAAATGACCACGCCTACCGATGAAGGGCGCGTTCATGAACTGTGTGAAGAAACCGAGGATGCTCTTGACGAAGGATGGAAGGGAGGTATATGCCTCCTTGCCGCGCACGAGGATACCGGAGGACCCCTTGCGACTCTGCTCATATCCCAGAAGCGCTGTACGTTCCGATGCCTCGCCTCTTTCAGTCAAGTCATCGGCTACGGCAAGCGGAGGCGGGCCTGGTGGGTGCAATCTTCCGTTGAGACCAGTGCTGATGCCTGGCGTCTGCGGCGGGGAGGGGCCATCCTCATCTTGAGGGTTCAGCAGTCCAGGGCCAAGTGAGAACGTGAGAGAGCTCCCAATGACGGCGTTGATGAGGAAGTAAGACTTCGCGCGGTTCACCGCGTCAGACGCGCTCTCGCCAGGCATGAGGATCGCATCGAGCAGGCCCGTGACAGCGAATGATTGTACAAGGAGTAGGGGGAGGGAAGTCGTGTTGTTGAACGCGCAGGCCGGAGCTACGAAGCTAGGCATCTTGAACCATCGCCGCGCCACGACGCCGATAGCTATTGAGACCAGGTTGTATGCAACAGACCAGACTTTGAGGAGGTCGCGTGAGCGCATTCCCGAGACCTATCCTCGACAAGTACTCACCGATGATGGGGAAATAGCGGGGAAGGGTCTCCGGGTGCACCTCAGAGCCCACGTTGATGATGAGGAGGGCGGGCTGGAGGAGCTTCACGCAGAGCCTGCTGATGTCCTTCGCGCTCGAGTCCTTGATGAGCTTGAAGTGGCCCGCGATCATTCCATAACCGATGGTGAGCAGCACAGAGACGGAGCCCTGGAGGGCGCCGATGAACGACGTGAGGACGCTGTTCTGCATCGCGCTGGCGTGCAGCGACATCGTGAGGGGGTGAATGGGTGTTCAGGACAAGGAGGTCAGACGGGCGCTTTTCATGGATGGGCAAGATGATGATGGGACGCGCCAAGGGCGCGCGGATGCAGAGAAGCCGCCGATCGCTATGACCTCAGTCAAGGACGCGGGGGAGCACGTCATTGCGGTTGTTGTCAGGCGTCTGCTGCTCATCGACGTCCTTCGAGCTCAGACAGAGTGAAGCTGCGGGATCGACACGGATTAATATACAGTCGGGCACAAAGGCCTCGGTACAAATACACTTTTACACGGAGAGAGCTATGGGATACAAGGTGGGCGGGGTATAGCGCGTCATGACGCATTCGCTGGAGAGAGAAAATCAGGGACATGGTCAACAGATGGATGAACAGAATAGCAAGCGGACTTACGAGGTCTACCCCTGGACTATTCGTGGGGGTCATTTTGTGGGATAATTCCCGAGGGCGATGGTCTACCATCCGTACGTGCTGACGGACACGACGTTGCCCTGAGGGTCTACGACGGTGATGATGCCTTCGTCGTCGCATGGCGAGGAAGGGTACACCGAAGACGTGGTGGATTGCTCGAAGCCGTACATGTCGGGAGATATAATGGGGCTGAAGGGTTGTTAGCGGTGAACAGATCGAAGAGATGGACAGATGTACTGAGGTATGGTGTGCGTTGGTCTATTCTGTGGAATGTGGAAGGGTGCGTGCAGGATACTCAGGCGGGGGAAACTATGTGCTGTCTAGACGGGGAGGACAGGCGATAGGTAAAGGCGATGGAGAAAAAGAACCAGCATCGACGACCTTTATATACCGCTTCGCTGGTTAGGCAAGCCCGGGTCACTCGCAAACGGGATGTCAACGAGGTGGGGCCAAGAAATCTTCAATGGAGCGGGGCCGTTGTCCTAGAAGAGAAGGGCCCATGCTATAACGGCAGACCACTCATCGGTCGTGGTCACCCGTCCCTGGTCCGTCGAGCGGGATGGAGTTTGAGGAAAGCGTTGGGAGTGCAATGACATTCATATAGGCTAACACGTCATCCTGCGTAGGCGGAACGAGGGGGCACAGTGCGCGATGATGGTGGGAAGAGTTGAAGTTAGTTTGGGCACGTGCCTGATGCAAGTTCAACCGTGACCAGGTGTCACTCCGGCCCCGCTCGAGCGCGCAGAGCCTGCGCGCTCCGTGCTTACCTGGCTTCGAGGGCGGAGAGATATTTCGAGCTTGGAGCAGCAGAGTCCCGGTGCCAGCGGGACGTCGAAGGTACTCGGGGGTGTGGACTGACTTTGATCACCGGACTCCTGAGCCTCTTCGAAAGGCCGCTCAAGCTGACCGTCTCACGCCAGATGCCTCATCGTCAAAAGCGTGTTCTCAAGCAGTCATGAATGACGCTCAGAATTCATAGGAAAGCTGACCGCTCAATTCATTCATGAAACGGTCGTGGACGGAAGGTATACGCAGGTTACAGGATGGGCTCGATAAGGCGGTCCTCGAGGACGCGCGCGCGGATTCTGGAAGTCCTATGACCTAAGACAAGCATGAAGAGCTTTCCTGACGAGAGCTGCGGTGACTCACTTCCAGGGTTCGTCGCCCTGCGGCTGACGTGCGAGACGTGCGTCTCTATTTACTCCCCTCCCCATAGGTGGTGACGGACACGACGTTGCCCTCGGGGTCAACGACCGTAATGGTCTCGTTACCCTCTCCGCTCAAGTTGACTGGGAGACAGCCGGACGAAGCTGATATGGGGACCATGGTGGCAGGGAGGGTTTGTTCGACGAGGTGGCGCGACGGCGTCTGAGCGACGTAGAAGTCAATGAAGTGTGGCAGACGCCGTGCGGAGACAGCTCACCATTCTTTCGCTCTGGAAAGTGGGCTTAAATACGGGAGGTGGCACGCGAAGGAGGCGAAGCGGAGGCTTGGTTGCGAGTACATGCAAGTCGGGCCCGACTCTTTTATATTCGACCACCATCGGTCGACGCTAAGGTCAGACAAACATGCAATGTTTGCCGGAGTTATGATGGCCAAAAGAGAATGCAAGCGCAGCGAAAAGCACAGGCTACGCGAAGGTCATGGCCGACGTTCGTTGTCGTGGGTCCATTTAGTTGTGACCGTCTGGAAGACCTAACGCCGGTGAAAGCGCAGTAGGGTCACAAGAGTTCGTGCCGCAATTCTGAGCATTTTTCACCCTGTCCTCGTTCTGTGAGCACGGCTGCAGTCCTTTCGAGGGGCGCGACCGGAAAAAGAACAAAAGCCAGGAACATTGCAAATCAGAGTTCGACGCTGGTGCACGTGGGCGCGCTTGTGGCGTCTGGTCTCGCGTGGCAAATTTTTCATTGTTCTCCGTGATCACAGCTGGTAACAAAGCCCGCCGCCGCTCACCATGCCCGACGGCTCAGCTGGCCCCTCGCGCCAGCCCACATTTGACACCCTCAAGCGCGAGAAGCTCTTCAGACACCCTCCAAGGGATAGCGCGAGCTACAATATCCTCAACGAGTTCGTCGCGCCGCACCTCGAGTCCTTCAATGCACTGTTCGACGACTCGGGACTGCCTTCGGGTGATGGTGACGGCCGTGGACTACTGAGCCTCGGGATAGAGGAGATTGGAGAGCGCGTTGTGTTCGATGGGGACGGCCGCCCTGAGTCCGAGCACGGAGCGACTGGCTGGGGGAACCGTATGCGAAGTGAGTGCGAGGCCCCGAGAAGCTGCGCATCGGAGTCTTACAGAACCCCAGTATGGATCGACTCCGTCAACATTGCAAGACCCATGCTGTCCGACCGCGAGACCTTCTCGAAACAACGCAAGATCTTCCCCACAGAGGTGCGCATCTTGACGCGCGCATTCGATCACCGATCTCAATTACATTAGGCGCGCGAACGCCTTACCTCCTACCGGGGCCGGATGACAATGAAGATCTGCTGGACGGACTCGCACGGAAACAAGAACGATATGGTCAAGGAATGTGGGCTCGTACCCATCATGGTTCGCGTGAGTGCGCATTCCCCTCCCCCTTCCGCATAGCCCTAATACCATGCCAGTCCGTCCGCTGTAACCTCCGCGGCATGTCCTCCGCCCAGCTCGTTGCTCATCGCGAAGAAGCTGAAGAGTTTGGCGGCTACTTTGTCATAAATGGTAACGAGCGCTTAATCCGCTACCTCATTCTCCCCCGCCGCAATCATGTCATCTCCCTCCTCCGACCCTCTTTCGCGAATCGCGGACCCTCCTACACACCTCACGCCGTGCAAATCCGATGCGTCCGCCCCGACCAGACGAGCGTCACGAACACACTACACTACCTTTCGAACGGCATGGCCATGTTGCGGTTCAGTTGGAGGAAGCAGGAGTACGTGATCCCGATCATGCTTATCCTGAAGGCACTCGTGGGCGCGTCGGACAAGGAGATCTTTGAGGGAGTGGTAATGCAGGACTTCGAGAACACGTTCTTGACCGATCGCGTCGAGCTGCTGTTGCGCAGCTTCAAGGCGTACACCATGCGAACCGGGAACCAATGCTTGGAATACCTCGGCGACCGCTTCCGTGTCGTTCTCAACCTACCGGAAGACTGGACGAACCTGGCTGTCGGTACTTGGCTCGTGAACAAGATGGTGTTGGTGCACCTGCCCACCCCTCGCGAGAAGTACAATATGCTGCTGTAAGTTGCAATCGTGCTGGGTTAGTAAACGTCTGACGTCCTACAGGTTCATGCTGCGCAAGCTGTACGCTTTGGTGTCCGGCGAGTGCTGTGCGGACAACCCTGATTCGCCTCAACATCAGGAGGTCCTGCTACCTGGTACGCTGTATGGCATGATCATCAAGGAGCGCTGCGAGGAGGTTCTCAATGGCATCCGGGCTGGCATCATGAGCGACGTCCGCAACGGTGTTGTCGTCGACTTCAATGATAGTACGTTCGCATCGGGCCCGTAAAGTCTTGCCGGTCGCTTACCTACCGCAGAGCGCTACATGACGAAGGTTATGTCGAAAGTCGGCTTCGACATCGGTGCCAAACTATCCAATTTCCTCGCGACTGGCAACCTCGTTTCGCCAACCGGTCTCGATCTGCAGCAAGCATCCGGCTTCACCATCGTCGCTGAGAAGCTCAACTGGCAACGATACATCAGCCACTTCCGCTGTATACATCGTGGTGCTTTCTTCGCTGAGCTCAAGACGACGACAGTGCGCAAGCTGCTGCCTGAGGCCTGGGGTTTCCTCTGCCCCGTGCACACGCCAGATGGCTCGCCCTGTGGTCTGCTCAATCACTTGTCGCGCACATGTCGGATAACGACCACCCCGCTCATCGTCGCGCATATTCCTGCTCTCCTTGCCGCCCATGGCATGACGCAGCCGTTCGCAGGGCGCATCAACGGACGCACAAATATATGCGTGCAGCTCGACGGTCGCGTTATCGGCTGGGCACGCCCTGCGGTGGCTCAACAGCTCGCGAACAACCTGCGAATATGGAAGACGGAGGGCATGCACGAGGTTCCCATGGACCTCGAGATCGGTCTCGTGCTGGAGTCGACGGGCGGCCAATATCCTGGCCTGTTCTTGTTCTCCTCGCGCTCGCGGTTCATGCGGCCGGTCAAGTACCTGCCGAATGGGCGTGATGACCAGGTCGGCTCGTTCGAGCAGGTGTACATGAACATTGCGTGCTTGCCCGAGGAGATCGAGCCGGGCGTGACATCGCACGTCGAACACAATCCGACCAACTTCCTCTCCATCCTCGCCAACATGACACCTTTCTCCGACTTCAATCAGTCCCCGCGTAACATCTACCAGTGTCAGATGGGTAAACAAACCATGGGTACCCCATCGACCGCTATCAACCACCGCACGGACAACAAGCTCTACCGCCTACAAACAGGCCAGAGCCCCATCGTCCGTCCCGCCCTCCACAACACCTACGCCATGGACGCCTTCCCGAACGGCACCAACGCCATCGTCGCCGTCATCTCCTACACCGGCTACGACATGGAGGACGCCATGATCCTCAACAAGTCCGCCCACGAGCGCGGCTTCGGCTACGGGACCGTGTACAAATCCGCGATCATCGACCTGAAGGACCAGAAGGGCGCGACGAAGTCCTCTTCGGCGCCGACGTTGCACTTCGGGCTGGGGAAGGATATCAGGAGGACCGGGGATAAGGCACATGCGTGCACGGAGTTTGTGGGGGAGGATGGGTTGCCGTTAGTGGGCGTGAAGTTGACGGCGGGCGATCCCATGGCTGCGTTCATCAACGACGTGACTGGGCGGACGCAGTTCCAGAAGTACAAGGGCGACGAGACGGCGTACGTCGATCAGGTCCGATTACTGGGTGGCGACAACGGCGACACGGAGCTGCAGAAGATACAGGTTACCCTCCGTATCACCCGTTCGCCCGTCATTGGTGACAAGTTCTCGTCACGGCACGGGCAGAAGGGTGTTTGCTCGCAGAAGTGGCCGGCAGTCGACATGCCGTTCAGCGAGAGCGGTATGCAGCCGGACGTCATCATCAACCCGCACGCTTTCCCCAGTCGAATGACCATCGGCATGTTGGTCGAGAGTATGGCGGGCAAGGCGGGTGCGATGCATGGGTTGGCGCAGGATGCGACGCCGTTCAAGTACGCTCTCTATCGCATACTATACACTCTTTGCTGACTATGTATACAGATTCTCCGAGGAGGACACGGCGGTCGACTACTTCGGCAAGCAGCTCCTCGCGGCCGGCTACAACTACTACGGCAACGAGCCCATGTACTCGGGCATCACTGGTCAGGAGTTTGCTGCCGACATCTATCTGGGCGTCGTCTACTATCAGCGTCTGCGTCACATGGTGTTGGACAAGTTCCAAGTTCGTACGACTGGCCAGGTCGACCCGCTCACAAGGCAACCTGTCAAGGTAAGCGTCGTTGTTTTGCGATCGGCTGCATTGTCCTTACATCTCATCCTAGGGTCGTAAACGCGGTGGTGGTATCCGTCTGGGTGAGATGGAGCGTGACGCGCTCATCGCCCACGGAACGTCCTTCCTCCTACAAGACCGTCTCATGAACTGCTCCGACTACTCGACCGCCTGGGTCTGCCGCACCTGCGGCAGCCTCATCTCCCTCGGCTACGACGACGTCGCCCTCGGCGAGCGCGTCCTCGGCAAGGACGCCTCCTTCCGCCCCTCTGGCCCCGGTGGCGAGTACTGCAGAGTCTGCCGCAAGGCCGCGGAGGAAGAGGAGGAGCGCGCGAGGCAAAACGCTGCGGCCCCCACGGACGACGCGCCAAGGCGGCCAGCAGCGGACGTGCGGGTGGCGATACCGTCGCACAATGTTCTGGGGACGGCCAAAAAGGGAGGCGACCTGGATGTGGTCGCTGTCCCGTATGTTTTCAGGTACCTGTGCGCCGAGCTGGCGTCTATGGGTATCGGTGTATCGTTAGAAGTGCAGTAATTGTGTTGCATATCTCTGTTGTACTCATTGCATATTTTATCACCTTGTTGTTTGACTTTCGCAATCGCATTGAGGACCTGGAAGGTCCCTTTATCCAATGCTCGCCAGTCCCAGTCTTCCTGTCCACACCATGATCATCAACGTCGTCAATAAGATATGGTGGTATAAAATGATACATAAGCATGCACAACGAGCCTCTACACTCAATTACGGGAACGCAGTGAATCGGGAGTCCTTCGTCGAGTTGATTTTGTGGCAGACATCCACGAGAACATGCCCCAGGCGCTCGAAGTCCGACATCTAAAATAACTCGTCAGCATGAAGCAACCCAACACTTGCTAGCTCAACATACCTCTGCATAGACCTGCGCGCACACCCGCACCCACCACGACCCATTGAACATGTACGGGACCGCGTATATCCTATGCGTGCCCATCATCTCCGTGTGGAACAGCTGGAACACCTTCGGCCCCGGGATCGAGGTGTCGATGGGCAAGCGGACGTTCGCCATATTCGCGACAAGCTCGCCGTCACCAGCGGGCGAGTCGAGCACCTCCGTGCCGACGATCTCCGCCGCGCGGAGCCCGCCGCGGACGGCGAGGTCGTGGCAGTAGGAGTTGATCTTGTCGTCGCCGCCGATCTGGCGGCGAAAGTTGAGCGCGGGCTCGATGCTCATGTAGGCGAGCCAGTCGGCGAGACCGTTCCAGTAGAACTGCGTGACGAATTTGTTGGGGTTGATCTGGTGCCCGGGGCCGTCGTTGACCATGGCGGGGATGAGGGGCTGCATGATGTCGTGGTGGCGGTAGGCGACGTTCATGAGGGCGCATCCGCGCTTGGCGTAGAACCATTTGCTGCAGTTCTGTGGACTGTCAGCACCCTGGCATGTATGAGGATGGAGGTAGCGACTTACAGCGACCCAGAAGTCGGCGTCGATCTCCCTCAAGTTCAGCTTCTCCTGACCGAGCGAGTGCGCGGCGTCCACCAAGCTCCACGCGCCCTCTTCCTTGCAGATCTTGACCATCTGCCTCCACGGTACAAGCACAGCTGGCGTCGACCCTATGCTGTCAAGAACAACGACAATCCTCGCATCCGACCTCATCCCCGCGCGCCACTGCTTCAACTGCGCGCGGAAGCTCTCCAGAATCGTCGCATGCGACGCCGGCAGCCCTAACTTCAACACCGCCGTCCTCGGCGCTGTCTTTAACTGCGCAAGCGACTCCACCGCGCGCACGACCGTGTCAAAGCAGATGTCACTGTACACCAGCAGGTCGTCCTCCGCCCACGGGATGCTGCGCAGGATCGTGTTCACGCCGGTCGCGGTGTTGGGAACGAAGACGCAGGTGTCGATGTCGGCGCCGACGTACTCGGCGATGACCTCGCGCGAGCGGTCGATGGCACGCCAGAAGCGACCTTGGCGCATGAACATGTCGGGGTTGGCCTCGCCGACTTCGGCCATGCGGCGGGTGGCCTCTTCGACGTAGTGGGGGATGACACCGAAGGAGCCTGGGATGGCGAGTCAATGAAGCGAGGGAGAAAGAGGACGAGATACGCACCATTGTTCAGGTGGGTGAAGTTAGGGTCCAACTGGAAGAGAGAGCGGGACTGGTGCCCGAACTCGGGAACCTCCGTCAAGACAAGCTCATGCGCAGAGTCAGTAAGTTGCATGGTGAATCAAGAATATAGCGGGGGGGATGTCAGGGACCGGAAGTGGGCATCGGGTACGCGTCGCTGCCCTTATATGCGACATGGCTGGTGGTATCAGGGCGTATGCGGGCTTGAGTATTCTAAGCGTGAAGGACGGGGTTAGTAGGTGATCATCATTTCCCGTCTGTGCGCAACGTACCGCCTTCAAACAGATGATCTCAGCGCAATTGATCCAATTGCTGCAGCGTTCCAGTCAGGATGATGGATAAGGGCAAGTGTTTGCAGAATATGAGCCCAAGTAAGAAGGGCAAACTGAGTTCGCAGCGTGCAAGATGGCGATCCCCTTCAACTTCAAGCGCATTTCGTTCGGTTTGAACAGAGGAGCGAGCTGACTGAAGCAACACAACTTTTCTATCTGTCCGCGTTTCTCACCTACGATAGGCAACTAGTGCCACCACTTACCTTGACAGAATCACACATCAGTTCGCGCGTCCGGATGAGGGTATAGAACATGCATTTCATTGCGTGCAAAGGTAACAGAACGTCTACGACTATGTATACCCAGCTTAGTGCTCGGATGCCCACAGATAAAGACTGAGATGAACTCAAGGACATATAAGCGTGGAGTAGGTACTGGTCAATCTTCCACTTCGCCAGTAGAAGCGACGATGGCACTGTGAGCCGTGTCCCTAGGCAAAAGCGAGTGGGGGAAAGAAACAGAAACATCACGCCGGACTTAAAAGGACAAAACTTGAATTGCTGAGACAAAGTGGCCATGGTGGCAGGAACGGACAAGAGAACAAGAAAATTGCGCGCCTTATGAGGGTCGTGTTTGTGGCGTTGTATGACGTTGTATGGCTGGGACATCGGTCGGAGCGCGCGGCGGCCATTGTCTATTGTTCTCGTCAAGCCTTCATCACGCTTCACGAGCACGTTCGGCCCAGCAATGGCCGACGTCGACGACATCCTCGGTGGCAACCTCAAGCCCGCCCCCAACACTGGCTTCGCCTCCTCTCTAGGTGGCAAGGCCACGCTCACGCTCGTTCTTTCTGCGCTCGCGGTGGGCGGCTATTTCTTTGCCCAGCGCTGGATCGCGGATTGGCGCCAAAGGTCTTACAACCTGTGAGTATTCCACCTCATCACATATGATGCACCACTTACTTTGTGAATAGGCATTTCCGCAGAAGTCATGGCATTCCGGACCACGACACGCGCCCGTTCGAAATAGCGTTGGACGAGGTGAAGCGCAAGCGCGAACAGAAGTGGATTAGGGCACCAGGAAGCTTGGCATCCCCAGCACCGGAAGCCTCACCGGCGCCTCCCCTCAGGCAACGCGCTGTCAGATTTGGTGCGTCTTCATCTGTCCTTACGATCTATAACTCACTCTCTGTTTGCAGTTTCGGACGATCAGCCATCACGCTCGCGCACACCTCAAGGTCTCAACCCTCATGCCACTCAGCCGCTCTCATACTCTACAGGACACAACCAGTCATAGTGCGTACACCACGCCCTGCGCCACATAACCTGCTCACGCTCTTGCAGTAATGCCCCCAAGTCATACGGATACCTAGCGGACCCAGGCCCTTCATCGGACACGGAATATGCACCCAGCGGAAGGATATCTCCAACCAAACCTGCTCGTCGAGGCGCTGTTCCTCTTCAGCGAGAATTTTCACTGCTTCGCGAGGGTGTTAAGCGCGCTCTGGGCGATGACGTAGACGACGAGGAACACGATCCCAAGAAGTTGCGCATGCACGACGAAGATATCGTCGATGGCGACAATAACCCGCGCTGGCACAACAATCGACCCCTCGATACCAAGCGTGGTTCCAAGCGCAACAACGAGGAGGTCGAGGATTTGGATGAGGAGGAAATTGCCGACCTCAAGAAACGTGATAAACGTGCGCGCAAGGTTTCCATCGACGGGGCCGTCCAGGAGGCGTCTCAGTCTGAGGAGTCTGATGTGAACATGGACACCGATGTCGACACGGACATGCAGCCAGTCAACCCTGCCGTAGCGCGCCTTCGTGGCAAGAAGCGCGATCGCGACGAAGCGGGCTCCACGGTTGGCGACGATGATGATGACGACCAGGAAAGTGGCAGCAAAGGCAAGCGGCAGTTGAAGCGGTCGAAGCGCAAGTCGACTGGCCAGTCAAAATCCGGAGAGAGCACTCCCGTCAAGAGCAAGAGGAGCAGTCGCGGCAAGGGCAAGCATAGCCATTCACCTTCTTCGGAAAGCGATGTCACCATGGATTCGGGCGCTCGCACACCGCCTCGCGTCCAAGGCGACGAATGGACTTCCCATGGTGTCACGTACAGGATCGGTCCAAATGGCGTGCGCCAGCGGTGGACTTTGGTTAAGCAAGAGGTTCCCAAGTTCAACATGGTGAGTACAGCGTCCGCGGTTCGTGATTCAATTGCTTACGCATGTGATAGCCTGAGGACTCAGTGCACAACGATCGCGACGACCGCATGCCTGTCTGCGTATACAACTGGCTCACAGACGCTGAATACGCGGAAGCAAAGAAGAATTACAGACTCGCCAATCAGATAGCCCCGACGTCTCCAAGCAAGTCCGATGTAAGTTCCCTTTCCTTACACGCATCGTACAAATTCACTCATTCATAACGCAGCGTCGCCGTTCTGATGGAAAACCACTTCTCTGGCAGGACCCCAATGGCACCACCCACTCCACCCCTCCTTCGCGCAAGAATTCTAGCGACAACCTGTTGCTCACGAGCAGCACGAGCAGCATCAAGGATGAAGAGGCGAAGCCGGACACACCGTCGAAGAGTCTCACGATCAGGAGGATAGGGTCAACGATATCCAACAAGCAGGCGCGCCCCGAGTCGCTCAAACGCCCACTCAGCTGGTACGAGAAGCAGGAGATGGAGGCGGAAGCGCGCAGACGTCGTCAGGAACTCGAGCGTGAAAAGCAGGGGACGGCTGCGCCGGCGGTGCCCAGTATCACGGTCTCTTCTCCCCTGGCATCTCTTCCGGCGAAACCTGCAGATGCGCCGAAGCTCCCGTCGACTCTGCTTGGCGCGCCTGCGACGGCGCCGGCTGCTGGCTCGCCGCTCAAGTTTGGCTTCACGAACCCGGAGGCGGCGTCCACACCGCCAGCGACCAATAAGCCGGCGTCTGGCGCTGTGCCGAATTTCTTCTCGAAGCCTGCGACCACGGATGCTGCGAAACCTGCTGAGGCTGCCAAGGCGGCAGATGCGCCCAAGCCGGCAGAGGCACCCAAACCCTCCTTGGGCTTCAGCTTTGGCAAGCCTGCGGACCCGAAACCTGCTCAGGCTGCGGAGGCGCCGAAGTCTAGCTTGTTCCAACCTCAGTCTGCGGCGGCTTCGTCTGCGCCTGCCTCTGCTGCTCCCTCGTCTGGCTCCTCGTTTAGCTTCGCGAAACCTGCGGACCCTCCTGCGCCCAAGCCTGCCTCTGCGTTCAGCTTTGGAAAGCCCGCAGATGCGCCTAAGCCTGCGGAGGCGCCCAAGCCAGCACCAACGCTGTCTTTCGGCTTCGGAAAGCCCGCGGAGGCACCCAAACCTGCTGAGACTCCCAAACCGGCTGGCGGGTTCTCTTTCGGCAAGCCAGCGGAGGCACCAAAGGCAGAGGAGAAGAAGGACGCACCTGCACCTGCGCCTTCCGGGTTCAGCTTTGGCGGATTTGGTGCGAAGAGCAACGCGTCGGGTCCGACGTCGGCGCCTCCGCAGGCACCTACTGGCTCTGGCTTCAGCTTCGGTAAACCGGCTGTGTCGTCGACCCCGGCTGCACCGACTTCTGCACCAGCACAGACGACGTCGTTCAGCTTTGGGAAGCCCGCGGAGAACAAGCCTGCAGAGACGAAGCCGGCCTCCGGGTTCTCGTTCGGCGGTGCGTTTGGTAGCGGCAACACGGAGAAGAAGGAAAACGCGGCTCCTGCGGCGTCGTCGCCGTTCGGTCAGACGTCTACGACGACCAGCGCGTTCGGACAGACGTCGTCGACGGGCAGCGCGTTCGGCAAGACCCCCTCACCAGCACCCGGAGGCTTCGGCTCGGCACCCAGCGGCACCTCTGCCTTTGGGAAGCCGGCTGAGCAGTCGACGTCGAGCGGTCCTTCCGGGAGCACGGCGACGACCGGGTCGTCGGCACCGACGTCTGCGTTCGGCAAGCCTGCGGAGGCGCCGAAGTCTGCATTCGGTGGCTTTGGCTCGACGCCGTCCGGGGACGCATCGAAGTCCGCGTTTGGCGCAACCACGAGCGACCAGGGTACGAAGTCGTTGTTTGGTCAACCCGCGGGCGAGCGCAAGTCTGCGTTCGGTGCCGGCAGCACGCCTGCGTCCGGTAGTGAGGCCCCGAAGACCGGTGGCTTCTCGTTCGGCGCACCTGCGACGACGAGCAGCACCCCCGCAGAAGCACCGAAGACTGGCGGCTTCAGCTTTGGCGCGCCTGCAGCCAACGGGACCGCGTCGAAGCCGGCGGAGGCATCCAAGTCTGCATTCGGCGGCTTCGGGTCAAGCTCGACGACGTCAGCTGTGCCTAGCACGCCCGCGAAGACGCCGGCGGCGTTCGGGTTCGGTGCACCTGCGACGACGACGCCTGCTGCGCCGCCTCCTCAGGCTTCGACAGGGGGCTTCAGCTTCAACTTCGGGGGGAAGAAGGACGAGGGGGCGACGACGACCCCGCAGGGCTCGCCCGCGACGTTCGGACAGCCGAGTGGTCAGCCCCAATCCGCGTTCGGCCAGCAACCGGCGCAGAACGGGAGCACCACCGGCGGGTTCAGCTTCGGCCAGCCCAGCGGTGGCTTCTCGTTCGGGCAGAAAAAGTAGGGGATGAGAGGGAGATAGGACGTTCCCTAGTACGTGAGTATCTGTGCCAAGTACTCTATGGTCTATGGTATCTCGCTGGCTATGCATCCTTCATCGACCACAGTATGCCACCATGCATCTGCATTTGTATCTATACCTTCATCACTGCAATCTCCATAGTGGCTCGGTAGTCAGCTGTTCAACGCGCTCCGTGTTTTCCCCTCGCTTGTGAAGAGAACGTCAGTGCTCGGCGTGATGGCACCGGCGCGTCTATCGAGCCGGTGGGTGCGATGAGGTGGCGGGGCGGCACGGGAGACGCGCGGCTGATGCTGGTGGGTATCAGACAAGATTAGATGGCGATTAGACAAGGAGAAGGTGGGGATGGAGATCTAGAAGAGCGTCTATCCGAGCGTGGCCGGAGATGAGGCATTCCAGAATTTCGAGGTTGGGAGGAGGACGACACAGCTCGGCACGCGGGGAACATTGTCCCTTCCCCGCTGCCCGCCCCCGCCCTGGGCAGCTGTCCCCGCCAGGGCCCCGCACTACCGAGATCGATATCGACGGTAAACGTTGGGCGGCCAGAGCGCGCCTCCTCGCCCCCACCCCCGTCCTGGCGGTGCCCATTGGCTGACGTCGGTGTGCGCCTGCTGACTGGCGCAGGCGCTTCTCGAAGCAGATTGGCTGACAAGCGCACGTGGAGCGGCGCTGGCCAATCGCAGGCGGCTGCGCCCCATCAGCGTGCCGGTCACGCGCGTTGGAGTTGATCTCCTTCCGCTCGCCGCAAATATTTTGCTGGGTGGCTGAACTGTGCAGACCACGGCGTGCGCTCGCTGTCAGCGGGTAGCACTACCGAGAGAACACCTTGGCGATGCTGTAGGGGGCAAGTACGATCACTAGACACAGTTTGAAGCCTGTATGCATGATGTCAAGCAGACATGTCGCTCGTCTGGAGGGGACGATATGCGCCAGGGTCAGCAATCATTTGTAGAGCAGTAAATGGACGGGGTCAGCAGTAATAGTCCAGTTTGCATCCAGAAGCCAATGGGCGGGCGTGGGCCCCGGGGGAGCGATGCGGGCGTCGGGTCTCGAACAGGTCCAGGTCAATTCGGATCGCCGGCGCGGCTCTTGCATTCGGACTTGGTACATCATCCATCTCTCACAAAAAATATCCCCTCTCTCTTTCTCGTCCTCCCACTCAGCGCCGCTACGCGCCTCGGCAGCATGGTCAAAACGCACGAGCGCTCCCCCGACTCCGCCGATGCCGGGCTCGTCAAGCGACTCAAGACGGCTGCCGCAGCGTCCACCGCCGTGGAGGACGACGTCGAGGCCCGCTTCTCGGATGGCCTCCTCGCGCACACCACGATCGCGCGCCTGAACAACATGTACCGCAACAGCCAGCCGTTCCACTACGCACTCGTCGAGAAACTCTTCCAGGACGATCTGCTCAAGCGCGTCAAGGACGAGTGCGTCAGTGAGCTGAGCTTCACCGAAAAAGAGACCGACATCTACAAGGTGTGTGTCAGAATGTGGCCCCCCTCATCTTGTGCTGACTTTTTCGCGTTTTCCAGGTCAAACAGACGGGCGACCTTGCGTCGCTCAACTACCTTACCCCCGAGCAGATCTCGCTCCTGCCGAACCTGCTCACCTTGCGCAATGCCCTGTACTCCCCCAAATTTCGGGACTTTGTCCGCTCCGTCACCGGATGTGGTCCTCTCTCGGGGTCGAAGCAGGACATGTCCGTCAATTCATACACGAAGGGTGCGTAGAGCGCCTTCCCCCCGCCGATCGTCTGCTCATCCACCCCGTATCCAGGCTGCCACCTCCTGAACCACGACGACGTGATCGGCTCGCGTCGCGTGTCTTACATTCTCTACATGCCCCTCCCCAACTACCAGCTGTGGCAGCCCGAGTGGGGTGGCGCGCTCGAGCTGTACCCCGTGAAGGAAAACGCGAACGGCCAGCTCGAGCCCGAGCCAGTCCCCTCCAAGACGATCCCGCCCAGCTGGGACCAGTTCATCTTCTTCGAAGTCCAGCCAGGCCGCAGCTTCCATTCGGTCGAAGAAGTCGTCGTGGGCGGAGAAGGCGAGGACGGTCGCGACCGGCTGAGCATCTCTGGATGGTTCCACGCAGCACAGGAGGGAGAGGAGGGATACATCCCCGAGCCGCCGACGGAGGTCAAGAGCTCGCGCGAGCAGCTGGTGAGAAGATGGATTCCCTCCCTTGCTCAACATCTCCCCTCTGGTCGTTACGTCACCGATCCACCTTTCTCCTGGGCGCGCCTGCTGGTAGCGGTCCTCCCACCTTCATCAATGCTCTCAAGCATGCGCATCAACATGAATGCTGACCCACCCGTCCACCGCAGGCTTCGCACCACACTGAGTTCAAGTCGTACCCAGAGGAGATTGCGACGCCGATGCCCGACGCGCAGTTGAAGGACGAGCACGTCGCATTCTTGTCGGAGTTCCTCAACCCTGTTTACTTGCAGCCGCGCACAATGAACGCCTTGGCAGCACGTTTCGTGGAAGAATCTTCGCTTGAGCTACACTCCTTCCTTACGGAGGCACTGGCATCAAGTCTGGAACCCCGGTTGCGCGAACTCGATTCTCGCGATGGCCTTGGCGCCGAGCGTAGCGGACGCGTCCCGCCACACAGCGCAGGCGTCGGCGAGAACAGCGCCTGGCAGCTGCGCGGGCCACCCCACAAGTGGCGCTACTGCCAACTGAAGCCGCACTCGCCTGGCGCCGTCGCGGAGGCCGTGACGCCCCGCGCAGCAGCACGCTCGTCGGACGAGATCGTACGGAGCCTGCAGGACGAGTTGTTCCCCAGCCCGGCCTTCCGCGCATGGCTGGCGGTGGTGTCGCGCTTGTTGCCGCTGCGACATGCGGTGGAGGCACGGCGCTTCAGGCCTGGCTTGGACTACACGCTGGCGACCAGCGAGGAGAAGGAGGCGCGATTGGATGTGGTGCTGGGTTTGACGCCGCAGGTACAAGCATCAGAGGAGGATGCGCGCACGGCAGACTCGCGTGGGTGGCAAGTAGCCGAATGGGGTGGTTGGGAGGTACGTCGAGGGTTTTTTTTATGGCGAGAGATCGATGGCTGATTCTCGTAAAGTGCTATATGGCACCGCATAACGAGGAAGACGATCCCGCCGTCTACCGCTCAAGTATACACAAGAAGTCGAAGGGCGGTAAGCCCAACGGCGACGCTGAACTTGCGGAGGCGGACACCAACGTCGACGGCCCACACAACGGACACGGCACGACGGACAGCAACGGCACTGCGAACGGCAAGGGCACCAACGGAAAGGTGACAGAGACGAAGGGCACGAACGGAAAGGTCACAAATGGAAACGGCAATGCGACCAATGGCGACGCGCCGTCCATGGAGACCGACGAAGAGGAAGATGGACCAGGACCTGCGGACACTAGCATGGACGTCGAAGAGGAGGAAGAGGAGGACAGCACGTTGCTGACCGTGCAGCCTGGCTTCAACCGCCTGCTCCTGGTTTTGCGCGACGAGCGGGTGATGCGCTTTGTCAAGTACGTCTCCGCCGCCGCCGAGGGCTCGCGATGGGACGTCTGCGGCGAGTACGAGGTGGGGGTGATGCAGGAAGAGGAGGAAGAGGAAGAGGAGGAGGACATCGCGGCGGAGGCATAGCGAGGGCGGCGCGGCTGATAGGTGTCGCCGTTTCGTTATTGGTACCTGCACATGCGAGGGTACACCCCCTCGACGCTCTGCCCTGCGGCTTCTTGTAGGGCTTGCACGTCTCTGCTTCGTAATACCTGTACACTCTGTAGTCTACCTCTTTCTGTGATGTTGCATAGTAGTTTCAATGTAGTAGCGTAATTCCACCTCCGTTCTTGTCTGTTGGGACGACTTTCTATATCCACAGGGTCGATAGGTCTGACGGGTTTATAGGAACGATAGGGCGTTTTGACTCTGCGCCTTTCGCGCAGATACTGTAGACAGACTTGTACACGTACACGAATAGAGAATGCGGTTGAGCAACACAGTCCAGACAGAGTCGAGATGGGATTTGGGGTGGTTTGGGAAACATGCGGCTGAGCGGGTCACCAAATGGAGCAGGTCGATATTGCTTTCACGTGTTTAGGATCAGACCACCCATCCGTCCGTGCCTGCGACCCTGTTCTCCTCCTCCTCCTCCTCCATTGAACTTCACAACACAACTTCTATCCGAGAGCTCAGATGCGCGTTGTATCACTAGAGCTTCTCTAATTCAACCATCCTCTGAAATGCTTGCACACGATCAAACGAAGTCGGCGCGTCCACGCCCGCCCGCGCAGAGGCGACGACAGTCCACTGGGCCCGCCACCGTCAAGAAGGGAGGCGCGTCCCCGCCGCCGCCGTACTCTGGCGCTGGGTTCAGCTTTCCGGCGAGCTCGCCATCTCCCCCTCCGCGTCGCCGTCTCGAATCGCTGTTGGGGTCACCCATGTCTGCGACACTGAAGGCCCTCGGCTGGGACCTCGACGCGGATCCGACGAACGCCTCGGGACCAAACCCGGACTGGCTCACGGAAGAGTCGCGCGATGAGCTCGCGGATCTCTTGGTCAAGGCAGACGGCCTGATCAAGGAGCGACAGAATGGTACGTCCCATCGCGTCCTCCGTCGCGCTGCACCGACTCACTCACGCGTCTTGCACCAGAACTCGGCCTGACGGTGAATACCCTGAAGAGCCTCTACGACAATAACGCCGCCCTCAAGACCCAGCACCGCGCGCTGCTCGCCCGCATCCCCGCCAGCCCCATACCCTCCCCCGGCCCCGAGTCGCGTCCGGGCTCGCCAGCGTGGTTCGCGGACAAGCTGCCCCGCGCGATGTCGGACGTCTTCGCTCGCGGACCGATGCGCCACACGCGCAAGATATCCGTCTCGCAGAGCGATCTGTCATACCTCTCCGAACAGAACGCGGAGCTACTCGACAAGCTCAGCAAGTTGGAGGCGGAGTCGTCACAAGCGGATCAGAAAGGCCGTCGAATGCTGCAGCGCTTGGAAGGAGAGATTGCGCAGCTTCGCGAGGAGCTTGACAGGGCGCAGGCGCGCAGTGTAGAGCTTGAAGAACAGACTCGCACTTCCCCGCCTCCCGAGACAGTCGAGGAACGGAAGGAGCGAATCATGACAGCTCGCAAGATGTCGAGTGCGCAACACGATCCTGAACCGGTCGAGGAGGAAGTCAAAGACTTCGCTCCCGGAGGCGCGCTATGCAGCACGACATCGTACACCACGCCGAAGAAGTCGAGGCGGGACGAAGAGGAGGATGACTTCCCAGAAGAGCACGTCAGGTCACCCTCTACGCAGTCGCTCATCTCCCAGTTGCTTGCGAAGATACAAGAACTCGAGGACACGAATCAACGCATCGTCGAGCAGCAACATGATACCAACAGCCGGCTGCAGTCTGTGCAGAGGGAGACAGAGAACATCAGCAGGCTCTACGAGTGCCTCAACGATCCCAACAACGTACAACTCGAACTCATCGAGGAAGGTGGAGTTGAGCAACCCACTGCGCAGAAGGCGACCTCGGCGAAGGATACCATCCGCTTCCAGAGCTTCCGCAGAACTCTCGAGCAGGATGTCGCCAAACATCTCAGCGCGGAGAGCACTGCACCATCCCAGGTCACCAAGGCGCGCAAGTCTGTCATGGGCCTCTTTGACTCTCCGTCCACCTCGCAGGCTGCACCTCGCTCGCAGAACGACTCCTCCTCGTTGCGCCTTCCTCCAATCCCTTTCCGTGCTCATACCACATCTTTCTCCGCCGATACCTCCTTCAGCCTCAGCCGTCCTGCTTCTCCTGCCCTTTCCGCCCTCAGTCTCGCTTCGCATACCGGACATGCCGCGCATCCTAGCTTCAGTCAGGTCTTCAGCCAGCTGCCAACACCGTCGCACGAGCAGCATCCGACGTTGCAGGCAGAGCTTGGCGGTGAGGCGCTCGACGGACAATGGGGCTTGCATGGCGAGCCGCACCTGCGGCGCTCCTCGCTCTACAGCTTCAGCTCGATATCAGTGCCCCCCTCTCCCTCGCCCATGCCAGCATCATCCTCTCTTGCATTCCCTCCCATCACCCGTTCGCGATCCCCCTCGCCCTCACCGACGCGTGCTGCTCCGCAGACGCCCATCCGCCAGCCGATGTTCTCCTTGGAACCACCTACGCCGGAGACCCCACTGACAGCGAATGGCGACCGCTTGGAGACACCGCAAGCACAGCGCTATCGACGCATGTCGCAGACCGTCCGCGCGCGCACGACGCGCTGGGTCGAAGGCCGCTTCCGTGACTCGCTGCTGGGAGAGTCTACGCCGGGGCGCAAAGACCTGGCAGAGGCGCTCGAAGCCATGGCGGAGGGCTCCATCACGCCTGGTCCCATGTCACCCATCGCGCTTCCCAATTCTGTCCCTGAAGAGGAAGAGGACGAGCATAGGCATGCGCAGACGACCGCGGTAGAAAGGTCGCCGCAGAAGGGTGTCGCGAATGCCAAGCAGAAGGGCGTGGTGAAGCTGGTCGTGGAAGCGTGGCTGTGGCTGCAATTCCTTCTGATCATCCTTGTTTTCGTGTGGGCGATGGCGAAGCGGGGTCCGAAGGCCGTGCTGCGCGAGGCGGAGAGAAAGAGGCGGGCGGGCGCATGAAGAGAGGGGTCGATGTGCTTTCTGACCTTCTATCCTTGCCATACCCTTCCACACTGCCTTTTCCCATGGTCAACACTACCCACTTCGTTGTTCATTGGATACCACTGGCTGCTATCACAATTTTCTGGGCATCCCTCTAGCCCACTGTACATACATGCAGGCTATTTACTACCCACCTATCGTCACTCCTTCACTTTTTCTACTTCATCTGTCTCTATACCTCTTTATTCTATCATTTGCGGCGCGTTGTCTTCCATTATCTATGGCGTCGCAGTATATTATTCAACCCTTCGTGGACCATTCGTCACTTCGTGGGACACTGATTCGTTCTCGCGGAACACTGGTAGATCTTTTCGTGGATCATTGGTTTCCTTGCAGAGTTGAGCGGATCAAGAGTCTATTCGCACTCCCAATGCCCAGCCCTTCTATGGCGCGGGTAGCTATCGATGATATCGACGCATGTATGGAAGTTCGTCGTATTTACGATCGCGACGGAGGTGAGGGTGGTCGGTGGTGAGATGAAGGCCTAGGACCCGCAGTCGACCACTACCCGGTGCATGGAACGGGTCAGCAGCTGATTCTTGAATTGCTTCGCTGACGAAAGGGAGTCCTCCTGGTCACCCCACAGAGCGGATCGCTACTCAGTACTCAGTCCGGACGCCGTGCAACCGAGGTCGACTGGGGACTCGGAGGCCGCTAAGTCACGTGCTAAGTTCAACTTCATGGGACGGCTCCCGTCAGCCGCGGACAAGCAACCGCGGGGAAACATCCTTTGGGGGCTGCACGGGGGTTCGCACTTGACCGCAGCTTACCACACGACGCGCACTCTCTTGATACGAGCTTCACAAAGCCGCAGCAGGAACACCCAACACGACCCACTCCCGGAAAATGTACACATAATTACTCATTCGCGTCGATAGTCGATACAACTACTGGATAGAAGCACAAGATGGACAGAGAATAGACCAGGACGCAAAAAGGAAACAAAGGCGCCAACGGACGCAGGACAAGCCAAAGCGAACCAGAGGCGATACCCATGAGGTCGAACCGATGGAGAGACGACGCAGATGCCCAGGGCTGAACCGATGAAAAGAATAGACCGAGATAAAAGGACAGTGGTGATAGAATATACAAGGATCGATCTAGGGTTACGATGGAGGAATGTATGCCCGCTGATCGCGTGTTATACACCGGGGCAAGCCAGGCGGCGACTATGGCACCGCGCACGAACTGTTACTAGTACGAGTACGACGAAGGTGCGGTAGGTCACGCCTTTGCGTCCTGGGATGCGTATCCCGGCAGGAGCGGCTCGCCGGGGGAGATCGGCAGGACAATCCTGCCAGTCTCCGCGGGCTGATGGTGCGCATGCGATCGGGAGCGGTGATGACGGTGGCCATGCGATATCCATGCCTCCTTCGCCCGTGCCTGGTCTTGTGGCGAGAGCGTTGAGAGTGGCACAGGAGCGTAGATCATCGGCTCTCCAGACGTGTTTGCGCGTTCTTGGGGCAGCAGGTATATCCGCTGCGGCCCAGAATGTGTCGGCGAAGTAGGTGAGGGAAGGTGGTTAAGGGGTAATGGCGGGGGTTGCTGCCGAGCGATATGCATGCGATAGTATTTCGAGACAGCCAGCAGGCAGTGGAGCTTTGAAGGGAAGACCGTTAGATCGGGAAATGGATCGCGCCATGTTGGGACTCACCCTAGCGACTAAGACGACAACGACAAGCGCGAAGCAGAGCATCGACGCCCTCTCGATCCATCGCTCGCAGTTCTCCAACGACAAACCGAAGTCGCCAAGGTCCCGAATGATCTCTGGTTGGCGCGAGAGCTCTTCGCAAACGCCAGCACGTGTCGACTTGTAGAGCACGGCTTTAGTGGCGGAGAATAGGGAAATGACAGAGACAGCAAAGTCTGCGATGGAGTAGTCCCTGTAAAAGCGGATGTACCCGGGCTTGTTCTGAAGATGTCTGAGTCAGGAAAATGGCGAATATCGCTCTGGATGGCAACGCACCTTGGCGATACCATAGAAGCCCAGCGCGGAGACTACAGCCGATGACGCAAAGTACGCGGAGAGCAGAGCCCAGAGGACCTTAATGCTGTCCACGCGCCACTCATCGTGCGCGCTTTCCCATTCGCTCTCGGGCTCCCACTTGAGCGATCGCCAGAGTGCGACAACCTGGATGGCGAGCGCAGCGTGCACGGCCGCGCCCGAGAGGGTGATAGCAAGCGACGCGGTCCTGGGATGCGTATATGAGCGGACGCGCACCATGGCGGGGGGAGGCCGGATGAGCAACATTGGTATGGATTATAAGTACGAGAAGCCGAGAAGGGCCGCTTTGTCAGACGGGCCTTCTCAACCCGGGAATACAATACTTTGGCGGCAGAGCCGGATGTTGGCAGCCGCGGCGGCGACGACAAGGACCTAGACGCTCACCGTTGGGTTGTGTAGCGCAGCATGCGGCGAGGCTGTCTGCAGGGGCGATTTGAACGGCAACGACGGCGAGGACGACGATGAGAGTGGAAGACAAGAAGCACGGCAGTAATGATTTCGGCAAATAAGGCAATTGTTGTCCGTCAGCGCCATAGTGTCATGCCCATGTCATGCCACCGTATGTCGCCCGAGATCGGCTCGGCAGGCCGGCACACCTACGCTGTCCTCGACATCGAAATCCAGACCAGAGTGCCCGCAAGATGCCTTTCCATTGGGCGCAGTAGGATCACGGCAGTCGCGACAGATACCCTTCGCTATACAATGTTGTTACCGTCTATCAGCGAGGCGAGCGAGGTGTAATTACGCGCCGCACAGCAGCGTGAACGTCGTGAACAATTCGACAACTCGTTTGCCACGAAATGGTACAAGGCGAGTCGTTCGAGTCAGTAAAATACGCAGGGCCCTCGGTCCCTCAGAAAGTCATCTTCTTTCCTTGACTCGGGAGAATGGCCGCTGACTGTCGTGGCGCCCCAGCCAAGGCTGCACCCGGCTTCTGCCTCCCGTGAGGCATGGGCCGAGTAGGACGGCCTCTGTCCGCCTTTCTGTCCCACTTCCCGCCCTCGGTCTTCTCCTCCTGCCCCTCGCCTCCTTCACCTCCGCCCTCCCGGTCCCTCCCCCGGTTTCCAAGTAGGCCCGCCGCCTCCTTCCGCTGCATCTTCTTCTCCTCCTTCGACGGCTGGCCCGACTTCTCGCGCTTCAGCGCCGAGGCCTCCTTCTGCGCCGCCTTGTTGCTGCCCGGGTTCTTCGGCTTCGTGCGGTCGTAGCCAGCCGACTTGCCCTTGTGCGGGCGCGCAGGCCGACCATCCGCATCCTTCTCCGCGGAGCCGCGGGGCGCACCGCGACGCACGGCTTCTGCACTGGCGAACTCGACCTGGAGGTCCCGACCATTCAGGTGATGGTTCCTCGGGTTGATGAGCGCCTCTTCGGCGTACTCTTTTGTGCCAAAATCGATGAAGGCGAACCTATAGGTCGTCAGCATGCTGAGGTCACTACTCCGTGCGGTCTGCTCACCCTTTGCATTTGCCAGTGTCCTCGAAAGTGGCCATACGGACTTTCCGTAGCCATGGCTGTGGCGGCTCCGCGCCAGACTCCGTCTTGACCTCCGGCTTCTTTGCCTTGTCCTTGGCAGGCCTATGCGACTCGAACATCTGCTGAAGATCCTCTACCGTCGTCTCGAAGCTAAGATTGCCAACAAAGAGGGTAGGCGCGGGAGGCTGTTTCTGCGAGTTGAGAATTCTGCGAGCAGTTTTGGAGTGGGTCTTGGCGGTTAGCTGTGTGGGGTCCTGGCCCGGAGGTGCAGGTCTGCCGGCGAAGTCGTCGCCTGGCGATGGTCAGGGATCATACAGAGCTATCGGTTGACGAACTAGCTTACCATCTTTGATGAGCAGCTTCCTCCCTATAAGAGGGTGTTCTGACAGTGCGATGGCTGCTGCCTTGGCTTCCGGAGTAGCGAAGTCAACATATGCGTAGCTGTGAAAGGGTCAGTTACATTCCATGCGTTGAAGTACTTCTGAAGCGTACCCCTTGTTCTCTATCGAACCTCCCGGACGTCCGGACGGCTTCGTGGGCATGTTGATGCGCGTCACCTCACCTGCCTCCTTGAAAAAGCCGCGCAGATCGTCCTGCGTCGTCTTGAACGACATGTTCCCCACCCAGACAGAGTTCTGGCGCTTCGTCGGCTGGTCAACCGCCGCCTTGCCGTTCTCGAGCTTGCGCTTCTTCGGAGCGGAGCCATCCTCAGCGGCCTCAGCGGCAGCAGCCTTGGCCTCAAGCTTTAACTTCTTCTTCTGTCGCCGGAGCTCCGCGTGCGAGAGGACGGGGGCTTCGTCCTCCTCGCCGCCATCTGCGGCCTTAGCCTTGACTTTCGTCGCGCGAGACTTGGTTTTGGATGTGGGGGTATCAGATTCGGAGTCAGAGTCGTCAGAGTCAGAGTCTGATGCGTCCGAGCCATCGTCAGAATCAGATTCCGAGCCAGAATCGTTGGGGGAGGAGCTTGAGTCGTCGCTGGAGCTATCATCGTCCTCTTCAGCTTTCACAGCCTCTGCGAGCTTCCTCTTCTGAGGCAATTGGGGCTCTGTTGTAGAGCTCGCGCTCGATGACGATGGCGAGGATGAAGACATGGTCTGGCGGAAGGGGGAAGGGGAACGGAGGAGGCGACTTGACAGACTTGAGCAGATCAAGAATCACCGATCGTGTTTTGTTGTCCCGAAGGGGAGCCCTGACGCCGGTCCAAGCGGCTCAACGCGTCTCTTGACTTTGACGTTCTTTCGGTTCCTCAAGGTGCGTGAACAGCGTGCTGTTCGTCGTCGCGCTCGCTGACACGCGTATACTCTGCAGGGGAAACCAGTGCGGGACTTGACTGAGGCTTTGTCCTTGTCCCCGCTTTCTACGACGCGTTGAGTGGTGTCACATCGAGCTGGCCCCAAGTATGCCGGGCGAATCGAAGGTCTCGAGCCTGGTTGATGTGTGCGTGGCGAACCCCCTTTTGACTATCCCATACTCACGTAAAACACGCAGGACTTATGATGAGCTCTACCGAGTGCTGACCGGCGAGGATGAACGCTACCAAGAAGAGGAGCGCAAGGACAAGCTCCTGGGCTTCCTTGACGCGCGCCTCGACCGGTTGAAAAACATCTCAGCCCCCTTTGGCAGGCCCTCAGAAGCATCCCGCAAATCTCTGGAGAGTGGCTCCGTCACAGTAGACGGCATGGTCTTCACCGCGGACAAGAACGACATCAAGGCAGCGACGACGATCAGCGCCAAGTTCGACATCGACCAGGTTCAAGCACTCATTCTCCTCAAACTCTTCCTCTATAACGGAGGTCTACACCAAGCCTCTGACGCCGATGTGGCCGACATTGATGACCGCTTCACGCCGTTCTACTATGCCGAGCGCTTGCACCTCTTCCGATGCCTCATTCCCCTGTTCCGCGAGGAGGTGAACGAGGAACAGTGGCTTTACTCGGTCTCTTCGCGCTTTATGCCGCGCTTGGTGCCCGATGCGCGTGCTTTCGTCGAGTCGCTCATTGCTGAGTTTGAGGCCAAGCTGCGTGCGCCCGTCCCAAAGGCGATGGCTGGGAATGTCAAGGATGCGACTACTTGGGCGAAGCAGAATGCCAAAGAACAGCTCGTGCTACTTGAGGTACTCTTTTGGGCGATGTTTGGCTCTGTACCACGCGACGGACCGACAGTCGAGCGCATCTACCGGAGCGCGTACTCGACTATGATGGGCACAGACCAGGCAAATGAGACGCTGCTCTTGGATGCGGAAGGCCAGCAACTGCGCCAGGACATGGCTGCGACCTGGATTCTCATCACAATCGAAGTGCTCGAGCTAGAGAATTTCGCGGACCCGACTTTCCCGGAGATCTCAGACAAGCCTGCAAACCAAGAGAGCTACCTCGCCTCGCCAGAATCTCTCCAGCGGATACACAAACTCGTGCTAGAGGGCGACAACAGCATGTTCTCGCTCACGTATATGGCGTGGGCACTCGTCTTGACGAAGCTGGCGGAGAAGATGCAGAGCATGAAGCAGGTGCCGTCGAAGTATGCGCCCTTCTTGCAAACCCTCGTCACCGGCAATGCACCGAAGGATCGCGAGCCAGTACCCGCTACGATGGCGAGAAAGGTCCTGGAGAGCGGCGACCTTTTTGACATGCTCAGGATGCTATTAACGACCTCGCCCTTGTTTGTCGCGTCGCTGGCTTGGAGGAGAGACTCGTCTGTGACGGACACGAACCCAATCGCCTTCCGCAGCGTCATGAAAGGTGAGTTATATCTCACTCTATTGCTTCTCATCTTACTCGTACGCCAGGATTCCTCATCAGCGTCCTCGATGTCATACCCGTGGAATCCATACCCGACTTCTACAGCCTCGTCGATATCTGGGTCGCCCTCTTCGGCCGCAGTGAAGTCGAATCTATCTACCTGCTATGCCATCAATACTGGCGGATGGACTGGCATCAAGGACCGTCCAGGCGAGCAATATTTGACGTCGCTCGTGCCCGCTTTCCCGTCGACTTCGTCCCACTCCCGCGACTGTGTCGCGCCATGGCTGCGTGCGGCTTCCTCGACACCGATCCGCTCGCGACGACGTCCGACATGCAGTCAGGCGGCTACGAGGAGCAGAAGGAGTGCGCGCAGAACGCTTTTGACTACTTCAATGCCCTGCCGACGTATGCGCAGCATATCACGCTGAACAACGAGGCGCACCGGCTATACGAGCGACAGGCGGAGCGAGCATCGCGCAGTGGGCCGATGGAGATTCACTACATCACCCAATATCCCATTCGTCTACCAGGCGGGTCCATACTGCCAGCGGGTACGCACGGACGCCTTGTCGCGGGTGATGAAAGGACATGGGTCGTCGTTGACTGGAAGCACCGGCACTCTGGATGGAAGCTCATCGCAGAGGTCCTGACGCGTTATGTCAACAAGAAGCGGCTTTCAGGCTCATCAGCTGGGTACGAGGATGTCTTCTTTGGCAAGCGTCAGAATACGGAGACGCGAACGCTGCGGCTCGACGACATCGGCGTGCAGATGGACGACGAGACGGAGGTCACCGCGATCATCGAGGCGCTGGACTTGATTCGGAGCGTCATCCAGGATCACCCCGACCTTGCTGAGCGCCTGATCGACACATTGGAGGATGGGTTCCCGGTCGTCTCGCATACGATGACAGAGACTACGCCACCAGACCTGGTGCAGCTCACGACGATGATCCTCGAGGACGCGTTGACGTCGGCAAACCCAAGGAAACGGGCACCTGCAGAGCTCGTCACCGCTGCAGTTGGCGTGCTCGCTGCCCTTTTGCCTCTACAAGGCAGAGCAGCTCGTGTCTGGCTGTTCCTCAAGTCCACCTCTGCGCTCTTTGGCAATGACCGTGCCGCCAGCGCAGCGTCAAATGCCTTCGCAGTCGAGCGGGTGACGGGACAGTACACCATGACCCTCGCTGTTCTTAACCTCGTCCAGCGTCTATTCGACCAGGCCTACAGTACGATCACGCCCGACAACGAGGAGCTGACGCGCACAAAGGAGGAAGTGCTCCTGCGTGCCGCGCGCTTCATCCATACCGAGATCTGGGTCGAGCACATGACGTGGAAGTATGCGCAGCTGGGCGACCGATTCGAAATTGGGCGGCGCGTCCTGCGCTTCTACACCAACATCCTCGAGCACTCGCCGCCGAATGTGGCGGAGCGGCCATTCCCGCGGTTGAGTCAGGCGGTTGCGGACGTCTGGCTCTTCCATGCAAGCGCGGCGTCGGTGATGCCCCTCGTGGCGAGCCTGACGACGGGGAAGAGCGCGCTCGACGTGTTGCACAAGGAACAGCGGGTGGCGGACATCCGCAAGCTAGTGTTCCTGCTGCAGGCGGCGCTCAAGCTGACGCGGATACTGCTCACGCAGAAACAGATGTCGGACATGTCGGCGAAGGCGAGCCTCCTTGAGCAGTACCTCTGCACGCGGTCGGTCACTGGTGGGTTTAGCGACCTGACAACAGGTGGCTCGGACCCCGTCGAGGTGCTTGCGTCGTATGTCAAGCAGATCGGCGCGGGAACTGTCGTGCCTTTAGAGGCGATGCGCGTCTTGTCAAGTCTATGCACCTCCCTATCCACCATCAACCCGCCCCCCTCGACTATCTTGGCTCACCTATCGAACCCGGAGCATACTGTCGCTGAGCTGGTGCACATTGCTCGCGAAGTCTTCAACCACCCGCCGCTTCGTATCGCGATCTGGCACTTCATGGCGCTGACAGTGGAGAAGGAGCCTGCGCTCGGTCGTCTGTTCATCTCGGGGACCTCGTTCTCGTTGAGCGATATCAAGGGCAAGGGCAAAGCTATTGCGGAGAAGCCTGACCCCTCGGTACTGAAGGGCAGCACCCGGAAAGTAGTCGGGATGGACGCAGCTCTTGACATTCTGAAGGACTGGTCGGACCTATGGGACTTCAACCCTCAACTACTTGACGCTGTGCTCAACTTCGTCAGTGCGGTCTGGCAGCGCGGACTCGAGAACCGGGCGATTCTGGGACCGCTGCGCTCTGACGAAGCATTCTGGAAGAGGATAGCAGGAGCTGCATCCCGGGAGAAGGATCCGCCACCAGAGTGCAAGACAACGGAGACCATAATCATCGACGGAGTGCCACACTCCGACCAACATCCAGAAGTGTCCATGTACGCTTATCGGACGCTGGCGCAAGCACACGCGACGAGTATCCTGGGCTCCGACATCAGCATGCAGGTGCAGGAGAACACAGGGAAGGCGACGCCGGAAAAGGCGCTCAGCTTTTCGATGATCGAGAAGTGGTTCAAGTCGGACGGTCTGAACGAGGTTATCCTCCATGCCGCCACCGCAACTTACAACCCGGAGCTCTACGACAAGGCTACAGCGACGCTGGAGAAGAAGTATCCCGGACTCACCCTCGACCAAGTGCGATTGTCCGACCCTGTGCACGATCGGGAACTCGGCGATGGGTTTGCCTTTTCTCTGGAGCACGCCGAGAGGCGAATGGCGGCATATGTACCTGAGGACGATGGTATGGCCGTCGACGACCACCTTCAGCTACAGATCATGTCGATCAACCTCAACCTCTCTTTGACGCACGGCTTCTCCCACCTGGCGACGTCCTGGCAGTTCCTTCTCCAGCAGTTAGGACCCTACCTGCGCGGAGACAAGGATGCTCGCAAGCACATCCTCGAGGCGTACACGGCTATCGCGCACGATGTTGCCGCTGAGAAGCACCCAGGAGACATGAAGGCGATCGTGCATGGTCAACGATTAGGCATATTGCTGGCTCTACTGGAGCTCGCATGGTTCTGGTCAGATGAGAAGGACGACTCTATCGAAATATTTTCTGACGGTATGGCCAACACGCGCGGCATCATATCCAACCCAGCACAACCCCCCGCCGCCTCCTTCTTAGGCAAAATCTCCGTACCCTTCCACCAGACCCTCCTGCAGATCCTGTACTACTGCGCTAAGCAGAGCCGAAACCTCCTCGCACACCGCAAGCTCGTCAACGCTGATCAGCGTCTGCGGATAGCAACCACCATCGACGCGATCCTGGCTCTCGTCATCGACGGCCTTCGCATCGTATTCCTTGCCATCCGCAGCAGACCCGACCTTGATCTCGACCGAGACCTGGAGTTGCTCGTCGCCGTCTTCGAGCAGTGCATACGCCGAGACATCAACTCGTCGCCATCACAATGGCTGGCGCGATGTCGGGAAACGGACGTGGTGCGGGAAAGCCTGGAGATCTACTCGAAGTTGGACCTGGCCGGGTTGTCGGACCTGCCACTGCTGAACCTGCGCAAGCAACCGCTCTACTCCCCGCACATCATGCGCCTACACATGGCCCTTGCGACTGTACCGGAGGCAGCAGAGATGCTCGCGTCGAACGGCGTCCTGCTGGCTTACAGCAACTGCTCTATCAGCGCCGCTATCCGCTCAGGCGCGATTGATGTCGCAATTCCAGAGCTCCCTGGCGAGCGGAGTCCCGCGCATGTGGCCTACTGTTCGATGCTCGCCGTGATCTCTGCCGTGCTCTTCGCCCTCGGGCGCGAGACGCACTATCTGGACGCGGAGGCGAGCGGCTTCGTGCAGCTCTGCAGTGCGCAGATCGTACGGACGATGTCGTGGACGGCGACGGACCCGATATCGCTGGCCACGATGGAGGAGATGGAGCAAACGGTGAACGTGTTCTTCGCGCTTGCGGAGGGGTCCTTGACGTCCGCGAGCGGAACCAGCCACATTGACCAGGTTCTGTACGCGTTCAAGGTCCATGGCCTGATGTTGCTGCAGCACGTCAACCATGCGGTGACCCATCCTCGGCGGGTCGCAAGTCTCTTCGAGCCGGTGACCCCGCAGGATCGGCTGGCGAATGAGAAGGACTCGTCGCCGCCTGTGGCGCATCTCTTGCATCGGCTTATGAAGCTTGCGGGGTCGATTGTGTCTGTCTTGGTCACCATCAGTCGCGCAGAGTCGATTATGATGCGGGAGCGAGATACATGGCCAGCAGAGGAAGCCATCATCCTACCTGTAAGTCGTCCCTCCTTCTGCATCATTATGACCAATAATCTCACACGGTTCGCAGCAAAATAAGGTTGTGCTCGGCGAGAGGGCTTCCCTTGGGACGCTTCTCGAGCTTGGGAACTGCGCGCTAGACCAGCTGCGCGATCTCCTCGCGAAAGCACCGACTGCAAAGTCTGCCGACAAGAGTAAGCCTATCCTCACCGGAACCTACGAAACCAAAGAGGACGTGCATGCAGGCATCTCTGTCGCCAGGCACACCCTCGAAGTCATCCTCACCTACTCCGTCACCCAGCTCGCGCTCTACCTCAACAAGCCCGACGCCGAGCTCGGCAACCGCGACGTCGAGTTCGACGAGGCGCAGGCCGGAGCGATGGACGTGACGCCGGCGACGAAGGCGGCGGATAGGTTAAGGCGGGGGCTCGTTAGCGACACGGTGGATGATTTGGAGTCGTTGATGCAGAAGGCGAAGCCGCTGATTGCGAAGAGCGGAACGACTCTTGGGAAGGACCTCATCGACGTGAGCCAGATCTTGGAGAACTTCTTCAAGGATCATGTGTCTGGGCCGGCAAAGGTTCGTTTGCTTCTTTTGTTGCGAAATGGATAATCGTGCTAACGTTGGTTGCAGGCTTTGTGAGCGGGCGTGTTGGTCGTTGGAATTTGTTGTCGACGCATAGTTTTGTACTCGTTTGTCAGTCATCTTGTATCTTGTGAAAGTGTTTCCACTGCATGATATGTCTGCGTGTTTTCGCTTGCTGCCATGCTCCCCAGCACTTGTATACTTTCGCCTTGCGTCGAATAGTCCATGAAGAAAGACCAGTTTGTCGGTGTTTGTTTGCATTGGTGTCGATTCCCACGATCATGTGCACAACAGTTGAACTTGAACCGTGCACAACGTCTGCGTTGTGTGTATTTGAGAATAGACACCGAGAACCCTATGTGGCGCTAGGCAAGATACGGTGCCATCCTTGATAGCTCGACAAAAACACGAAAGCCATGCATGACTCCGTGTTCCCGCCACGATTTTGTCGGGAAGGCATTTACGTGCAGGTCATAGAAGGTTGTATGTATACATATCTTGACGACGATAAGGGTGCGGAGCCCTTCATTCTTGCTCTCTTTTACGTTTGTGCATTCGTTTGGAATGACTGGAAGATCGGAGGTTGTTTGCACACTTTGTTGGCAAAGGGTCTTCGCGATATCCCGGATGTGTGGGCAAAGCCGGACGGACGTGGCGGCCTTAGCGAGCGAATCTCGGAGGCCCGTCGATTCGCGAAGATAAGCCCGATAGATGGGTTCGAAAACTCGCGGTTGAGGAAGGCTAGTAGCGCTATCTTCTGTGGGCGCTAACGAGCGATTGCCCATCATTCTCGAGAACTGCGCCCATAGACGGCGTGCAGTCACGCGATACGTTGAGCGAGCTTCAAAGGCGGACGCAGCGGTCTTGCGGCCGTGTCCTTACAAGAAGCCACGATAACAGGCTCCAGAAGACAAACAGACAATGCAGACCTGCCAAAACCAGGCCCTCGTCCGGTACTCGAGCCTCGGAACCTGTGTAGCTTATCTGATGAAGGGAAGATCGCCTTTTGTGTGGGCGTAAGCCCTGCGCCCAAGAGTGAAAAGCGAAGAGTGTGTCTCGCAACCGAGCGGAGCAGTAGAGTTGCCTGAATAGCCGGCGATGAATTGCGCCTCCATCGCCGAGCTGCGCTGGCTCCACTGCTGCACGAGTGACGACTAACTCGTCAAAGTGGGGCGATGACCGCAAACAAAGGACGCTCGGCTGGCTTTGAGGAGAGCAACGCGCACAAAGCCACGTCGCTGGTGCCGCGCAAAGGGTTCCCTTGGGACTGGGGGCTTGTCGTTTTGGGGTCGTTTGACGGAGGGCTCGGTTTGGTAAATGTCATTCGGCTTCGACGGCACTCGGATCAGCACGCAGGGTTACGGTTGTTTGGCAACGCCCTCGGTTCCAACCCTACGCCCTGCGCCGCTCAAAAAGGCAAGCCCTGCGCCCACCAATCTAATTGCACTTGACTTTCAACATCGACCATCTCCAGCCACTCTTCATCGTCGCCCCACCTCGTAAGTGTACATCGAGCTCGCCGCCCTGCACGATCCTGACGCGTAAACCTAGCTTCCACCTAAACACCATCCATAGTCAGTCCCCGACGCGTCGAGACGCGTTTTCTGTACTAATGATCTTCAGATGCCTGAATCGCGTGAGGACTCTGTCTACCTTGCCAAGCTCGCTGAGCAGGCTGAGCGCTATGAGGGTACGCGCGTCGCAGATCGCCACAGAGAAGCCACTGACGCGTCATGCAGAGATGGTCGAGAACATGAAGCGCGTCGCGTCTTCCGACCAGGAGCTCACCGTCGAGGAGCGCAACCTCTTGTCTGTGGCGTACAAGAACGTCATCGGCGCGCGCCGCGCGTCCTGGAGAATCGTCTCCTCCATCGAGCAGAAGGAGGAGTCGAAGGGCAACGAGGCCCAGGTCTCCATGATCAAGGGCTACCGGGAGAAGATCGAGGGCGAGCTCGCAAAGATCTGCGAGGACATCCTCGACGTTCTCGAGAAGCACCTCATCCCCTCGGCCGCGTCTGGCGAGTCGAAGGTCTTCTACCACAAGATGTACGTGGCTAAGCCCTGCATCGAAGCTGTTTGACTGACGTGGCCTTTCAGGATGGGTGACTACCACCGTTACCTCGCCGAGTTCGCGACTGGCGACAAGCGTAAAGACAGCGCCGACAAGTCCCTGGAGGCTTACAAGGCTGCGTCTGACGTTGCCGTCACCGAGCTCCCGCCCACACATCCCATCCGCCTCGGCCTCGCCCTCAACTTCTCCGTCTTCTACTACGAGATCCTCAACAGCCCCGACCGTGCTTGCCACCTCGCCAAGCAGGCGTTCGACGATGCCATCGCCGAGCTCGACACCTTGTCCGAGGAGAGCTACAAGGACTCGACCTTGATCATGCAGCTCTTGAGGGACAACCTCACCCTATGGACCTCGGACATGCAGGACTCTGGTACGTGCCTGATATAGCGCATATATGCGGCGTGTCTGACCCTTTGCACAGGCGAGAAGCCCGCCGACTCCAAGGACGAGGCACCCGAAGCGCCGGGCGACGAGTAAACGCTCTTTACCCGTCATGTATATCCCGTCGTCGCATCGCACTTGCATGTCCTCCATTCATTGGAACGTTGTCACGATCGCTCTGTCGCATTGACCTTCTTTCCATCTGAGTTTACCTATTTTTTATTTTCTTCGTAGTTGTGGCTCGCGGTTTATCAATCAAAGAATCAGAAGTCATCTCCCTGCAGTGAAGTTTGTGAAGACACGAGAAAGACACGAGTAAGAAGTGCCTTGATTCTGACCGCCATGCTATGAAGTCTGCTCCTGCTCTCGCCGTTGGCTCTCTGCTTGCTGTGTTCCTACTGTATCTTGCAACTGTCCGCATCGTAGACGACCTATCTCCCCAAGGATGTCGCATGTCATGGATGTCGCCGTCGTACATTCTGCAGGCAGACTTCAACTCATCATGGACGCCGTTGGCGCATCGTTATTCGCTGTGGTTGTACCGCGAAGTAGGCTGGCAATCTAATCAAGTGCGTTCTATGCGGGCTTTCTCGCTATACAGAGTGGTAGTTGAGTGCATGTAAGGTCGGACAGGGTGTACCCGTCCTCTTCATACCGGGGAACGCTGGTTCCTCTCACCAAGTTCGCTCGATCGCGTCGTCTGCTGCCAGGCAGTTCCATGGCTCGCCCGGGTCTATCTCACCGGAGTTCAAGACGCGTTCGCTGAAGCCCTTGGACTTCTTCGCCGGTGAGTGTTCTGTCGCGTGCGACGCTCCCCTCCCTGACTCGGCCGCACCAGTTGAGTTCAATGAAGACCTCTCCGCCTTCCACGGCCCTACGGTCGAAGCCGAGACCGCCTACACCTCCCGAGCCATAGCCTACATTCTCCACCTCTACCCCCCTGGCACGCAGATCATCGTCCTTGGGCACTCCATGGGCGGCATCGTCGCCACGTCCCTCCTCCCCAGCCCCGACATCTCAGCCATCATCACCATGTCCACGCCCCACACGCTCCCGCCCGCGCGGTTCGATGCGCGCATCGACGCGATGTACGACCGGAACCGACGCGTGCTGGAGGGGGACCCGACGCCGATCGTGTCGTTGTGTGGCGGAGCGACGGATATGATGATTCCGTCCGAGTCGTGCGTGCTGCCGGCGGTGAAGGGTAGGGAGCCGTATCGGAGGACAATGTTCTCGTCGGCGCTGGAGGGCGCGTGGACGGGTGTGGGGCATCGGGAGATGGTGTGGTGTCATCAGGTGCGGTGGCGCGTAGCGCGGGCCGCGTTAGAGCTTGGGGGCGCGATCACGCCTGCAGGGAGGGTTGCCGTCCTCGACCAATGGCTGCGCGACGGGCATACGCTGCCGGCTGAGCTGTCGCTGCAGGAGGACCTTGCTCTGGCCGAAGGGGAATACGACACTCTTCCAGTGGGCGCGCCATTAGTCCTCACGCAGCCGCGAGGGTCAAAGACGTACTTGCTTCCCATCCCTGCAGACAGCAACCACCGCCGCTTCGTGCTCTACGTGTCCCAAGGATCCGTCTTGCAAGTATCGCCGCAAAAGCCTCTCCCGCTACGAGCCTCGGTCTACAGATGCTCCTCCAGTTCGGACGGGACGCCATCTTCGTGCACTTCTTTACCGCCGACCACACTCAAGCTCATTCCGAACCCTATAATCGGCAAGCCTTTCCCAGTGCCGAGTGAGGGCACGGACGAGTCGGAGGGCGTGGTTTTGTACGAGGCCGAAGTCAACTCAGCGGAGGACGCTCCTCAATTTATCGCGGTGAACGTGGAGAATGCGGACGGACGAGGCTGGGCTGTCGGTGGTTGGGACGCGTCTGCGCCTGTGACGCGCGATGTTAGCACCCTGGGGCTCATCTTAGGCGGCGTGGAGCTGCCTCTTCATGAGTCTGAAGCCCTGAAGAGTACAGTGGAATTGCCGAACTTGCTTTCGCATGCGCTTGTTATTTACCGAGTGACGCCTCTGGCACCAACGTCAGGGTCGTCTTGCAAAGGCGAGTGTCTTCTTGGTACTTTGTAGGGCATCGCTGACCCCATCCCTAGATTCCCTCCTACAACCACTATTGAGCCACACGTCCCATCCCTCGGAAACCCACTACTTCCCTCTGCGACCTGGCCAAAATCGCAATGTTCTCCTGCATACCCACCTCCCCGCTCCCTACTTTCACGACCCTCGCCCGCAGCCGGGAATCACCTTTAGCATCCACTCATCGGGGTCCGCAGGATGCCAGCACGAACTCGCGGGCATCCGTATCAGCATCGATTGGCCGACGACCGTCGGCAGATGGACGACGCGGTACTTCACGACGCTGGCGACTTGGTGTGTGGCGATTGTGGCGCTTACGATCTTCGTGGCTTGGAGTGAGGCGGAACGGACTGGAGGTACGGTTTTTACCAACGTTGCTGTGAACACCGAGCCTGATTGATATCATAGTTCCAGTGGCTAGTGTGCCATCTTCATTGGAACACTTCATCGGCGTTCATATGCGCAAGCTCGTGCTGGCTTGTTTCGTAATATCCTTCGCTCCTCTGCCGGAGTCTCTTTATCTGGGGACGCGAGGAGAGCCATTGTTTGCGCCCATATCTACGCTATTGATTGCGTTGGCGGGCGGCTTGGTGTACGTGAGTTGGTGGTTGCTGGCTGCTCTCATGTGGCCGATTGGGAAGATAGCAAAAGTGCTGAGCAGGTCTGTAAAGCGCGGTGTTCGGCTGTTTAGCGCGCTTGCTAACATCTTATGCAGACCTACGTCGAGACCAGAGAAGCAGCGGATCGGACGGTATACTGTCATGTCGATGGGCCTCGTCTTCATCCTCATCACGTTCTTCGTGCCATGGCAAGTCGCATATCTCGGGTGCTGGCTCATACATCTGTATACGTGCGCAACGTCGCAACCCTCAACTGCTCGAGCAACTTCGCCTACGCTCGAGACCATAGCCCTCGCCCCTCGTGATGAAGACGACCATGCTATTGCGGAACAGCAACAACGGAAAGACGACTTCAATCGCCATAACCACTCGATGCACATCCTACTCCTGATGACCTGGCTTCTCCCGCTCTCTGCACCTGTACTAGTCGTCTGGGTGCGCACACTGGCGACGGCCGGATTGACGACGCCGTTCGATGGGGATCACTTCTTCGGGAACGTTGCACCCTTCTTGGTGCTCGTTGACTTCGCGTCTTGGACGAGGGGTCCTCTGCTTCCTCCTCATCGGTATGTACTCGATCTCCCCGAGTGCCCGCTAAGCTGACTGTCCATCAGTCTGGAAGAGAAATTGTCGGCGCGCTGGGCATGGGTCGCTCTGGCAGGGATTGCGCTCTTCGTTGGTCCGAGGCGGGCTTATACCGTGTTCAATGCCGCCAATACTATCGTAGGCCTACTTGTAGTGCTCAGGATAGGTAGACGATATCTTAGATCTGAGTAGAAATCTAGTGGTCGAGTTTGTACAGACTTGCTGGACGTGATGCAGGCCGGGAATCGCGGGCCGCCGTCGCGTCGGCGCGTTCTTGATTGAGATCACTTGTCCTGAACACCATCGCGCTTCGACGCGTCTTGCACGCGTTCCGCTCTTCAAGCAAAACATGTATCCTACAACTCCTGGCGCGCCTCCCCCTCCCGCCACGGAGGTAGTTGTGAGCGAATATCTGAAGAAGCAGACGTCCTTCAAGTGGCATGGCAGCTTCGAGCGCCTCAACCGCTACCAGCCCGGTATTACTGGGCTGCTCGAGTTCAGTCGCGTACGCAGAGCATCAACGATGAGTCCTAGAGCGTATACTCATGTGACGCCAGGCGTGGATACTGCTCGCGGACGCGCTGCAGCCACGAAATATCAATGATCCTGGCTGGCGGAGAGATGATCTCGGTGCGTGGATGGCATGCTGCGCAAGGGACTACATCGTTGACATGAGCGGCAGATCCGGTGGCGGTAAACGATGCGGTGACTGTTGTGAATGACACGAAGCGTTTACCTGTGCTCTTGGAGGCGTTCCTTGGTGCGTGGTCTACAGGATGTCTCCAATACAACTCTCTAACCTGCACGCATAGATGAAGTGAAAGACAACTTCCCCCTGATCATGGCCGAGGTCGACGTCTTCCTGGCCCGCTTTCACGAGACCCGGGACCCCCTTCTTGTCCTCCAGATGCTCAACCGCGTTCGCGAATGGTACCATGCATGGTGTCCGGTCGTCGAGTAGGTCTTCACCACTCCTCCAACCAAAGACTACTCTCATCCCACCCACCCATAGTCTCGGCCACACCGTGCTGTCGGCGTACACTGCACAATTCCAGCGCAATCTCTTCTCTAGTCTTCCCCCTACTTTCGCTGCCGCCTTCAAGTGCTTGGTGCAAGCTACATTACGGAAGGACGATGAGAATCTTGCTTCTCTCATTCCCCATCACAAGCCCCTCTGGGACACCTTCGAGATCCTGGGGCTCGTCGACCGGTATGAGAGTGTAATCGCGGCGGTCGCCTACGAGTTCATCGAGGCGCATGTGCTAGAGTCGTGTAAAGGGGACTGGGCGGAACCGAAGCTGGAAAAGTAAGTATTCTTTCGCAGACCGCTTGGCGCGGATGCTCATTTTTCAGGCTGAAGGAATGGATGTCGAAGAATCTCATAGAGTGGATGCTGCTCACTTATGCGCGCGATGCACGGGGGCGTAGGTGCACGCATCTTTCCTACCGAGGCCATGCTAATTAGCTTGCAGCGGACGACGCTAAGGCGAAGATGTCTGGTGTTGCGTCTCGGTTCGAATTTCATCTGAATAGGGTACGCCTTCGTTCTTCGACGTGATGTATTGACTGACTTTGCAATCGTAGGTTCTCTGCGAACTACGCACCCGCGAAATCTTCGACATCATTGTCGCACATCCAGACTCCATGGGCGCTCTAGCTGATCTACGAACATGTCTCATGCGGGTCGACACCCGACCAGCATTCGTTGCTGCTCTGCGGAAAGCGTATGTGGGGCCCATACCCGTCATTGATACCCTCTGCTGAACGAATCTCTCACTAGAAATCGTAAACGACTGCTGCATCCCGGAGCCGACACTCCCGTCGTCCTCGCCCAATATGTCGCTACTATCCGCTGCCTGCGTGTCATTGACCCGCCTGGTGTGCTTCTGTTCAAGGTGGCAGATCCCATTCGACGATATCTGAGGTCTGTGCGACAACCGTGTTCTTTCTTGACTTGCTCATATATATTGCGACCAGAGAACGACCCGATACCATCCGCTGCATAGTTGCTAACCTCGTGGGCGACGACGACGGTGCTGACACACTCGTCGAGAACGAGCCTATACAGCCATTGCACCAGGTCGATATCGACGACTATAGTGACCCAGCTTGGGAACCGGAGCCGATTGACGCGGGTCCAGGCAAGTACAAAATGGGTTTTCGCAAGCACCTCGACCTCACACCTCATAGAATTCCGGACAAACAAGCCCAGCGACGTGATCAGCACGCTCGTCAGTATATACGACTCGAAGGATCTATTCGTCAAGGAGCTGCAAGTACTGCTCGCGCAGCGGTTGCTCGCTATCAACAATGACGATAACGAGCGGCTTGATAAAGAGGTATGCATATTTACCTTCGATATCAAGGCGCGTACTCACCTGCTGTCATAGCGTCGCAATATCGAAATTCTGAAGATCCGCTTCGGCGAGGCGCCGCTACAGGTCTGCGAGGTCATGATGAAGGACATGTCCGATTCGAGGCGTACCGACTCGCATGTGCAGTCGCAGAAGAAGGTATGGCAATCGATCTCCTCCGGCTTTCGTATCGCTGAGCACACGCAGTCGGTCGTCCACCCAACAATCATCTCTTCGCACTTCTGGCCTCCGCTGGAAGCTAGCGATATCGCAATGCCGGGGCAGTTCAAAGAGTACGTTCTGCCCACTGTTGCCGAGATCGCTCGCTGACGATGAACAGGTTGCAAGACTCCTACTCGCACGAGTTCTGCGTCTTCAAGCCGGACAAGAAACTTAAGTGGCTGCCTCATCTAGGTACTGTGGAGCTCGAGCTCGAGCTCGCGGATCGCACAGTCGAAGCGAAGGTGCCGCCACTAGAGGCAGCCTTCATCGAGTTGTTCTCGCAGAAAGGCAAGTGACCTGTTGATCGCAACCCACGGAATCTGACAACGGTCACGACAGACATTTGGACCATTGACGAGTTGATAGCCGGTGTCGGGAATGTCGACCGGATCGCGGCTCTGAAAGCATTGACGACATGGATGGATTTAGGCGTCCTGAAGGAGGACACCGAGAACACGTTCCGTCTGCTTGAGTATGCGGAAGAGAAGTCGACGACTGAGCGTGAGCCAAGGACAGGTGTGTAGCGTTTATTTCTCTGTACCAAGTCAGAACTGACGAACATTGCAGTCATCGCCGTGGACGAGCCTGCGCCGGTTTCCAGTGTACAACAACAGCAGGCCGAGCAAATGCGGGTATACTGGAAGGTAACGTTGCTCTGGTGGCTGAGGCTGAATTTTGGAGACGTTGTCTGACCTAACGCGACCACAGTTTATCGAAGGCATGCTCACGAATTTGGGCTCCATGTCGGTGGATCGGATACAGTCTATGCTCAAGTTTGCTCCTGGATACGACAAGACTATCGACCAGCTTGCGTCATTTATGGACGCGGCAAGGAGGGAAGGCCTAGTCGTCGAGCGTGATGGGCATTGGAAGTTGGCGTGACGGCATGTGCGGCGTAGCCTTTTCTTCCTGTGTAAAATGGATACGTGCATCGTTCGCCTTGTAACTTTATTTGTGTACTCTAGAAAGGATCACTGGTCTGTACGCAGCGTTGGACACCCTTACGAGGGATGCATGGACGCATACAGGCAGCGACTTCTGTCTATTGTTACTGTATAGGAGGCTGTTGCCCGTTGGGGATACCTGATCGAGATTGCGGAGGTATTCCAAAGCCGCGTGCCGTTCTTAGATCTGATCTCATGCAAGCTTCTCACGCCGCTCAGTCATCGTCGTTCATTTGCCCGCTCCTGCGTGCGGTTGCGCGGTTTTCATGCTACCAGATGACTTCAAAGGTGACTCGGATCCTTGTTGAGGAGGTGCTGCATGTTTGTGGGACACGCAAGCAGTTACGTGTCCGGACTCGGTTCGCAATGGAGAAGCGTGCTATCGCTACGGTGAACGTTGTCCGGGGATCGTATGCTTGAGGGCTGATGTGTAGGGTCAGGATGGTCAATAGGAAAAGGTAGATACATGGAAGGTCTGTCCGTAGCCTTCGATACAGCTGTTCTCCGTTAATTGTGGCAACTCGACCGGGCAGATGTGATCTGACAAGGGCTAGTGTGATAGGCCATCAGCGTGTCCAAAGGCTAGGCACGGCAAGTACGCAAGTAGCGGCGGAGAGCCACCCGCGCAGGCCTCCCCTCGAATCGAACCCCTGCGGTTCAGGCGTGCACACCGAGCGCACTGCGTCCGGAAGCGTGCAGCGGACGTTGTTCTTTTCCCCACGGCGGTTGCCGAGAACAATACAAACGGCAGAAGATGGGACCCCAGTCTCGGCACCTTCTCCAAGGGCTGTTCTGGTGACTGGAAATACTTGGGAGGCTTCTCATCAATATGTTTGGCTTTGGAAGATGGCTGGTAGTGTTGGTTAGCAGACAAAGGGGGAGTATGCGATTGTGAGGACCGGAAAGAGGGAAGAAAGCTCCGGATCAGGTGCCAAATGCGTGTGAAGAAAGCCGTTGCTAATTTGAAACTCCGCCGCTTCACTTGCTTCGCACCACCACCCGCCTCTCTCTGCGGACAAGCTTACTGGCAAGGAGCGCCTCATACCACCCCCTCTACTGCCCAAATGCACGGGACCCCGTCGACGGGGACTCCGCGGGGCACGCCGTCCGGAAGGGGCCGCTCACCTCGCACGCCCGGCCACTCCTCCCACTCACCTACCAATTCTGGCGTCGCTCAGGGCACAATGGCTCCCACTACATCGTTTTTCTCGTGCCTCAGTATCCCTGTCGAGGGCGCTATTCCCATCGACGACGATACCTCTGGCAAGACGCCCGTCGAGATGCCTCTCGCCACGGAATCCAAGAGGGCGCCCAGAAAATCGAAGATGGATGCTATGGCTGCGATGAGCGCCAGCGCAAGGTCCAGGTCTGTCGATCTCGACGAAATGGCTGCCAACGGTCCCCTCGCCGAGAAATACTACAACCGCCCACCCATTCCCATTTCTCCCACGCTCGACCTCAACAGTGTCAAAACCGCGGGACAGGGCGTACCAGCGCCAACGGCAGACCCCACACCAAGACCTTTCGGACTGCAGGATTGCCCAGAATATCACCCAACGGCAGAGCAATTCCAGGATCCCATGGCCTACATCCAGTCTATTGCTGAGGAGGCGAAGCAGTTCGGGATTTGCAAGGTCGTTCCGCCGCCAGACTGGAAGATGCCGTTTGTGACGGACACGGAGGCGCGTGGCCATCAGTTCACTTACCTAATTTGGCACTAACGCTTCGCGCAGACTTTTCGTTTCAAGACACGTTTACAGCGGCTGAATTCAATCGAGGCTTCAGCGCGGGCGAAGATCAATTTCCTCGAGAAGCTCTATCGCTTTCACAAGCAGCAGGGGCATCCGCGCGTTTCCGTTCCCACCATCAACAACAAAGCTCTTGATCTATGGACGTTGCGTAAGGAGGTCGACAAGTTGGGAGGTTATGAGGCAGTAAGTTCGGCGCATATATCATCGAAATCTCCATCTTATATCTCCCAAGGTTACGAAGGCGAAGCAATGGGCAGACCTCGGTCGGGTCTTGGGATACCGAGGCGTCCCAGGCCTATCGACGCAGATCAAGAACTCGTACGCTCGCATCATCCTCCCATACGAGCATTATATGGCGAGGGTGAAGAACTCCTCTGCCATGTCTCCGATCGTCGCAAATACTACGCCTGGCGCGGCTGCTCCCGCTACTCCTAGTAAACTCTCCATCAATACCGTTCCTTCCGCGAGCATGAAGGACGAGAGCCCTCCGTCGAGTCCGCTCTCTGCCGTGTCGGACAACGACGAGGAAGAGCAAGGGAGGGACACACTTCGTACGTCCTTCTATCTACAGCTCGAATTGCACTGACACCTTATGCAGCGTCTGCGTCTGACGCTGCTCGTACGTCCTGGCAAGAACGCAAGGAGAACAAGGGTACACCTGAGGTTTGTCGAGCGATCTGTCCTTAAACTTGAACTAACCGAAATTGTAGCAACACTGCGAGATTTGCCACAAGAAGAACAACGAGAAGCAGATGCTCTTGTGCGACGGTTGTGATTGTGGTACGTGTGCGACCGTACATACATCCAGACCGGTTCTGATCAACCATGGTAGGCTTCCACACCTTCTGCCTTGACCCGCCTTTGGAGGCGATCCCGAAGGAGCAATGGTTCTGCTTCGCTTGCCTGTCTGGTACGGGCGGCGACTACGGCTTCGACGAAGGCGAAGAGCACTGCCTGTCGAGCTTTCAGACCCGCGACAACGAATTCCGTCGTATGTGGTTCGAGGGGCATCCTCCGCCTGCAGACTATCCCAAAGGCCCCGTCACCAACAAGATTGGCAATGTCGAGGTGCCTGAGTACTACTTAGAGGAAGAGTTCTGGCGCCTCGTTCAGTCGACGCAGGAAACTGTTGAGGTTGAGTACGGCGCAGACGTGCACTCGGCGACTCATGGCAGGCTCGTAACGTCGAATGATTTTGATGATGCGCATCTGACATTCCCTGTAGTGCTATGCCGACGCTCGAGACGCATCCGCTGGACCCGTACTCCAAGGATCAGTGGAATCTCAACAACATTCCGATCGTCGCCGACTCGCTGCTGCGCTACATCAAGTCCGACATCTCTGGAATGACGGTGCCTTGGACGTACGTGGGCATGACCTTCTCGACCTTCTGTTGGCACAACGAGGTACGGGAAAACGCTATCTAGGCCTAACACGCTTCTGACCCTTCCTTTAGGACCACTATACGTACAGTATCAATTTCAGTAAGCTCAAAGTCTCACTCAGCGCGCGGCTCTTTGCTAATTTTCTTAGTGCATTGGGGCGAGACCAAGACCTGGTACGGCATCCCCGGCGATGACGCGGAGCGCTTCGAGGCAGCTATGAAGAGGGAAGCTCCGGATCTCTTCGAAGCGCAGCCCGATTTGCTCTTCCAGCTGGTCACGCTTATGAACCCGAAGCATGTCCGCGATGCTGGCGTTCGCGTCTATGCTTGCAATCAGCGCGCTGGCGAGTTTGTTCTGACGTTCCCGAAGTCCTATCATGCGGGCTTCAACCATGGGGTAGGTCTATGCTTCAATCGTGGTCATCAATGCGCTTATCGAAGCTTAGCTCAACTTCAACGAGGCGGTGAACTTCGCGCTGCCCGATTGGCTGTCTTACGACCGGGACTGCGTCGAGCGCTACCGGCGGCATAGGAAGATGCCCGTCTTCTCGCACGATGAGCTGCTTGTGACAATTACGCAGCAGGCCCAGACGGTCAAGGCGGCTATGTGGTACGTGTTGCTTTCTTATCGCTATCCAAAGCCGCCAGTCTAAAGCGCCATAGGTTGCTCGACAGCCTCAAGGAGATGACAGACCGCGAAATGGCCGATCGTCAGAGCGTCCGAGCCCGTGGTATAAAGGAGCGCGTGGAGGCCGAGGATAGGCCCGAAGAGCAGTACCAATGCGCGGTCTGCAAGGTCTTCTGTTACCTGTCTCAAGTTGTCTGCTCCTGCAGTCCGACACGCGTCGTTTGCGCTGAGCATGTCGACGCCCTCTGCCAGAAGGCCACCTCTCCCGAGCATCTTACCCTGCGTCTGCGGTTCAGCGACCACGACCTGTACAGCACCCTCGCTACGGTCCAGGAGCGGTCGAGTGTGCCGGCGCAATGGCGTCAGAAGTACCGATCTCTTATCGCCGAGACTGCACGTCCGCCGCTGAAGACTCTGAAGTCGATACTGGCCGAAGGCGACAAGATGGGCTGCGCCGTTCCCGAGCTGCTTACTCTCCGTAAGTGCGTCATCCGTGCTGGGGAGTGGCTCGACGAGGCCACCCACTTTCTGCAACGCAAGCAGAACCGTAAGCGCACGAAGCGTCGTGGCCGCCCGAGCGCGGCTGCTGCTGCCCAGGCCGCGGAGGATGAGAGGGCCGAGAAAGGTCTCGACGACCTTCTGCAGCTGCTGAAGGAAGTGGAAGATATGGGCTTCGACACTCCCGAGATCGCCGCTCTTCGCGTTCTCGCCGAGCGAGCTGCAACTCTGCAGCAACGCGCTCTCGACATCCTGCAGACGTCGCGCGGCGAGCACGACCGGCCAAAGCTAATCGAGGAGGCGAAGGCATTATCGGCCGACGCCTCTTCGGTTAACGTCGCTCTTGAAGAAGTTCAGGCCGTCGAGCGGATCGTGGAGAGGGAGGAGTTGACGAAGGAGCTGGAGAATTTGTATGGCGGCGACGACCCCATGCTCTCGATGGAGCAAGTCCGCGGCCTACTCTCGCGTGCGCGGGCTTGTGGCCTTACGAACGAGAACAAGTACGTCGAGATCCTGGAGGCGAAGGACAAGGAGGGCGGTGACTGGGAAGAGAAGGCACAGGCGATCCTGCATGCAGAAGTGAAGACCGTCGCCGACCTGGAGCTCTTTTCGGGCGCGGACGGGGTTGTTCCTCCTGTTGCTCCCAACGTCCTCACTCGTTTGCGCACCCTCTACGACCGCGCGAAGGACTACGAGAAGCAGGTCGGCATCTGGCTCGGCGCGGACGACGAAGTCACAGCGAACAAGCCCACACTTGCCGACGTTCATAGGTTCATCGACAAGGTCGAGAAGGAGTTCAAGATCGACATGGTCGAGGATCTCAAGCGCGCCGTCAAGATCGCCGACGACCTTGAGAGCAGATGCAAGCAGGTTATCAACCACAAGTACCAGCCCGGCGAAGATGACATGTTCGAGACGATCTCGCAGTGGATGACGTACGCCCGCAATCACCTGTCGCTGTTCCAGCTTCCCTACTTTCAGAAGCTCGACAGCCAGCTTGAGCAGCATAGGGCTTGGCTGCGCGAGATCCCGTGGTACTGTGACGGACACCTGACGGCGCATGGCTCCGACCTTTTGAAGGATGTCATGGACGCGACCCGACCAGAGGATGACTTCGCACCCGCCGACGAGTACTTCACCTGCATCTGTGACTTACCCGTTCGACCTCCCGCGGAGGGCGAAATCAACACCGCCGTCCAGTGCGATCACTGCTACGCTCGCTTCCACGCCGAGTGTGCCAACAATGGAGGCTCGTGCCCATTCTGCGATCACCACCACTGGAACGGCCAGATTCCTCGCGCTCGCACGTGGCATTTCTGCTACCTCCCCAGCATACTCCTCAAGGCACCGGCTCTCACGAAGCAGTATTCTCGCGAATGGCGGGAACTCGAGGTCATCGTTCATCGAGTGGACCGTCTTTCCGCCTTGATTGGCCAGTTCCTCGCGTATTGCAGTCAGCCCGTGAACCAGCGCCCCGAGCATATCCCTCAGGTGCGCCACTACATGCGCAAACTGTGGCGGATCCAGTTCGTTGTGTCGCCGAACCCGGACGTGTCTTTTGGTCTGGATCTCGCCGGGCTTCATCGCCTACTTGCTGGTCGCCCAGGGCATAAGACAAAGCGGAAGCGCAGGCCCAAGTTCTTGTTCGGGCAGGACCAGGATAGGGATTGGGTAGACGGGACGCGCTGTATTTGCCGCACTCTTGCAGAAAGTGGCAAGACCTTGCGCATCATACAGTGCGTTCACTGTCGGCGGAAGTACCACGGCCCTTGCGTCTTCTTTCCGGAGGGCGTTGACAGCAAGGACTTCCTCTGTCCCCTCTGCTGTGTGCGCAAGAACAGGCGCTATGCGTGGGGAGATGTGCGAGTGAAGCCAATTGGTATGCCTTCTTTTCTACTGACTGTATCACTGACACTAATATACCAACAGATGCGCAGGGATACCCCAGGGATGTGTACGTTGACGTTGCCAAGATGACAGAGACGCATGCGAAGGAGCAGATCTATGTCAAGCTTGATCAACCTCGGATGTCCACGCTCATCCTCGAGCTCATCAGATATATACCCGCGCAATTGCCTCCCGAGGGTATGAAGAAGGAGTCGGGTGGCAAGCCTAGCGATGGTACGCCCGCCCCTGCGTCTGGTGCGCCAGCGCCTGCCATCCCATCGCAGGCGTCGACGCCTCAGGCCGCCAGTGCAGGCCCACCGCCTCCGCCATGGCAAGCGTCGAGGTGGGCCCCGTCAATGCAAGGAACCCCTCCGGTGCCTCCGCCGAGGACACCGTTGCAGGCAACACCCTCGCAACCTACAGCTCGGACGGCGGCAAGCCCCCATCGTGCGCAGCCCTATAGTGGTCATCCGCCCATGGCAAGCCCGCGGCTCCCTCCCCCGCCTACCGTGTACCCTCCACCACCTGCTGATTCGCGGAAGCGCAAGGACCCGGAAGCCGGACCACCAGGAGAACCCTCAGCTAAAAGGAGAGCTACTGAACCTGGCTCACCTTCCCAGGCTCAAGCTCGGTCACCGTCCATTTCCATGCATGTATCGCCTGGCCACCAATCCTCGCCTCGTACTGCATATGCGCAAGGTCCGATGCCTGCTCAACAGGGGCCGCCAATGTCACCCAGGCAAGGCTTGCCGCCGATGCACATGCAGGGCGCACAACAGCCGCCACCTCGTACTACTCTTCCACTCGTACCAAACCCGCGAGCTCCGAGCTATCCGTACCCACCTCCCGATCCAAGGATGTACTACCCTCAGGGTTTGCCGAACAACTCGGCAATGCCCCCAGTAGGCCGAAGCGCGTACCCCGTCCCTCCTCCCGTCGACAACTCGCGCCATTATCGTCACGCGGCGCCGCCACCCGTACCTCGCGCGCCCCTCCCAGTGCCCCCCTACGCTGGGATGCCAGGTCATCCTCCGCCAGTCCCTCCACCAGTCCCACCGCCCGGGAGGTACGTCTACCATGATCGCAATGGAGCGGAGGTACGCGTAGACGATCCGGCGCCTGCACATATGGCGCCGCCTCCTAGCTCTATGCCACCCGCTCACCCTGGGCAAATGGCTCCGGGACCCTCTGCTCCTTCAGCGCAGCGCCGTCAAGGACCTCCGGGACAGGATGGCGATGGGCGTCGTTTGCCTGCCCCTGCAGAGTATCCGCCTCAGACGATTCAGTGGAGCAGTTGAGGGGATTGGAAGATCGCTGTCGAATTGTTGTATGCACGTTTTGCTTTCCTTACCACTTTGCACCAACTCGCTATGTATCTATATGCACTACATGTTTATGCCTGAATTGAACTGAGTATGTGCACACCTTTCGCGGGCTGCAGATGCACACGGCCGCCCGAGGCGCGTCTAGGCAATTGATCCGACGCGAAATCCGTTCGCCTCCGTTGGCGGCCCGCTGCCATGATGTCTATTTCATTTCCCTTTACTTCCCGCCGCCATTAGCTGTTCACTCGGCATCCGTATGTCGCCTCGTTGACCTCGACGATGACCTTGGGCTTGCTCGTTCATCCCTCATGTCGTTCACATTCAAATGGCCTCGATTCTCCGACCAATTTCACTACGACGCTATCCAACTCCTCAATAATGCGCTCAACAAGGGCGACAAGCCGCCTGTCATTGCGGACAAGATCGAAGTCGTCGAGCTCGAGATGGGGACGCAGCCCCCCGAGCTAGAAGTCAAGGACATAGGCGAGCTGACGACGGACCAGTTTCGTGGGATCTTTCGCCTCACATACGCGGGGGATGCGCATATCGTGCTGAAGACGAAAGTTCAGGTGTGTCGTGTGCCATGCGTAGGCAAGAGAATGCAGCTCATAGCGTCTGTCCATAGGCGAATCCCCTCAATCACAAGCAGCCTGACATCCACATGCTCTCTGGCTCGCGCGGCATGCTCGCTGCAAAACACCCACTTGTCGTCCCCATGCACCTGCGCCTGTCGCACTTCAAGCTCAACTCATACGTTGTTCTCGTCGTCTCCAAGCAGAAGGGCATTACTCTCGTCTTCAAGACGGACCCGCTGCAGAACGTCGATATCAACAGTACCTTCGACTCGATCGCCGTAATTCAGAAATTTATTCAGAAGGAGATCGAGGGGCAGCTGAGGCAGATGTTTCGCGAGGACTTGCCCGGCATTATACACAGACTCAGCCAGCAGTGGGTGAAAGCGAAGGTGGAGGCGCCGTATCAGCGTCGCTCGTCGCCCGGTCCTACCCCTGGCCCCTCGTCGCTCCCCGCTTCTCCTCGCGTGCCGCCATCCGTGCGATCGGCCATGACAACGCCCTCGTATGCAACGCCCCCGCGCTTGCCTCGTCGTCACAGCGCCCGGGCGTCTGTCCCTTCCTATAGCCCCTCTGTTCGCTCCACCCGTTCCAATCCCGCCACCTCCCCCTTGGCGAAGCCCCCCACGACTCCCTCGCAAGCGGCGGACGACTCAGAGCCCGACGACTTTGCGTACGATCCGACGTACGGCCTCCGTCCTGAAGGCGTCCCGCAGAAAAGCAACTTCCACTCCTTCAGCAGCTTATTTTCTACACCGACTCGCGGGCTCGCTGACCTCGCGGAGGAAACCGAGGACTCGTCGTCGACGGCCGCCGACCTGGACTCACAGTATGACGACGTCGATGACCTGGTATCAGAGCCATTTGATGTTGTCGACTGGGGCGATCCCCGCGAGGGCCTCCCCACGGCAGTGCCTATGGAGTACGAGACGGTGCCGGCGATAGGCGGCGGGACCGTCACCCGTCCGCGCGTTTTGCACGCGCAATCTCGCGCCATGACGCCCGACGCACGGCCGTCGTCGCGCGCCGGACCAATGTCCCCCTTCGCGCTCGGCGGCTTGCACGAGCCTGGTCGCATGATGCGTTCTATGTCCAACCCCTACTTCGCCGACGCTGTGATACCCGAACCCCCACAACCAATGTCACGACACCGCTCCTTTGACGAGGAGCTCGACAGCGACCACCACGCTTCGCAGTCATCGTCTGCGCGCTCGCAGTCTATCGCGACTCCACCCGATATTACGCCGCCTCCCCGCGAAACGCCTATACCAGCTGCGCCGGCGTCACCACTGGAGTCGCAATCCCCCTTCATGTCGAGCACTGATGGCGGAGACGACGACTCGGTGCACGAAAAAATTGTCCTCCGTCCCAACCTGATCAACACGAACGTCAGTCTCAACCAGCTCTCGACACTGTCCTTCTCGAACCATACCCTATCTCCGTACACTCGCTCTGGATCTCTTGCACACTTTGCGGTACGCAGTGGGCCTCCCCGACCACTCCAGCGCGAAGAGCGAGAAGGAGAAAGTCGACCGCGCAAGGCGCGCCGGAAGCGGACGTTCAGATTGGGCGGGAAGAAGGCCGAACCGGAGGCGCCACCAGCGGAAGAGCGACACTCACGCCCGGAGGAGCCAGCATCACCGTTGCCGCCCATGTCGGATTCTGAGTTCGAGTTTGACGAGGAGGATATGGATCGGTACTTTCGGCGCGCGACGGCACCTCTGGGCAAGGGTGCGCCCGGGAGCGGCCCGCCGTCGTTGTTGAGAAGTAGGGCATCGTCGTTTGCCAGCGGTTCGCCGCTAAAAGGGCCTGATATGCATCCGACGCATATACGGAGGCGTGGGGAGGGCGTGAGGCAGGCATCTGGTCTTGGGATATCCATGAACTTTTGATTCGATACATCATCACAACCATCTTTCTAGCTATCACTATGTATTCTACTTTACGATCTACTTACAGCCCGGGTGTATAGAATGTATGTACTATTCTGTCTATCGATTCTCGTATATACGAACTTGAACTTGTGGGTCCAGGCCGGCAGACACCGAATCACGCGGCTCGCACGGCGGGGATGCGGCGGGGCGGGTGTTGACCTCGACCATTATTATGCGACGTTAGCGATGAACGGCGTCCGCAGATTTCTGGGCGCGGCGACCGCGAGCCCACCGCCAGCGTCTGAAGATGCGCCAGTGGTCCCCCCGCTCGTGCCCAGAAACGGGCCCTCCTGGCCTCCGAATAATGCTGGCAGCCCCGACAGTTCCCCATACACTAGTCCAAAGATGAACACTGCCGCGCTGTTCCTCAGGAAGGACAAGCAGAAAGCTCCCCCGCCCCCTCCACTCCCAAACGACGACGACTCGCCCGGCTCCTCTGCGCGTACTTCCGGCGTCTCGAGTATGATGACCAGCCAAGGACAGACGTCCGCCACGTCCTCGCCAAGCCGGCCATCCATGTCGCTCGACAAGTCAACGCCAATACCTGGCAGCTCGCGGCCCGAATGGAAGCGCTCCTCAACACTGGTCAACTTGCGGGACGAGCTGCTTGTCAGTCTACTGGCTAGCGAGGCCGCGATCGACAGTCGGGACTTCGAGATCCTAAGCTCGGAGGAAGTAGAAGATCTGAAGAAGGTGCGTGACCGGCAACGCGTATGGACAACAAGTAACGTATATGCTCTCGTAGGAGGAACATGTTCTGGCATCCCGCCTGGTCGCCGCGAACAAAAAGGTCGCTCTCGAGACCAAGATCCGCGATGCTGCCATATCCCTGTCCAAAGTCAACTCCTCGCATCGCAAGGTGTCCAAGCAAACCGAAGAGCAGCTCGGCGCCGCCAATCGCCGCGTAGAGACTGCGCAGAAGGAGCTCTGGCGCGTGTCCGAGCGCGCGAACGAGGTCCATCGCCGGTTGCTCGAGCACCGTGCAGGCGTCCTCAGCCTCTCTGTACGCTCCCTAGAGAAGAAGAATGCGCCGCCACCACCGAACAACGATGCTGCCGGCCATGATTCTGGTTACGACACCCCCATGAGCCCCGTCTCCGCCTCGACCTCGTCTGCGCGCACTCACGCTGCGGCCCGCTTCGATGGCGCGCATCTGTTTGCCGGTCACGCGGATGCGGTTACTCCCAAGCGCAAGTCGCCTTCCGGGGGCGCCGACGAGATCGAGGCCCTAGAACAGAAGCTGAAGGTCGCCACGGAAGCCCTCGCTGCCGCTGGGAAGAAGCAGGCCGAGATGGCACGTGAGCTATCCATCATGCGACTGGAGAAGGAGACCGTAGAGTTCGAGCTGCAAGGCGCGGGCGACACCATAGCCAATCTAGAGGAGGAGCTGCCGAAGGTCGAGGAGGAGATCCAAGGCCTCATGCGCGAGCGCGAGGGCTGGGAAGAGGAGCGCGCACAGTGGCAAGCGAAACTTCAAGAAGCTACTGCGCGTGCACAGGACGCAGATACTCGGTTACAAGAGATGGAGGGTTTGCTTGCGGATAGCGAGGGTCGTATACGAGATGCCGACGAGCGACTACGAGATACGCAAGAGCGGTTACGCGACAGCGAAGACCAGCTCCGTGACCGCGAGCGAAGGCTACAAGACGCCGAGACAAGCTCACGCAATCAGGGCGAGAGCGAGAGTGCAGAGGCTGCAAGGTTACGACAGGAACTGCAAGCAGAACGCGACCGTCTCAACATAGGCATCGACACTGCTCGCGCTCTGATTGACGGACACGGCATCAAGCTCGGTGTTTCTGCAAGAGGAGGCGAGTCTCTGGAACGCTACCTCGACGCCTTGGGCATCCATCTTGAGACCATAGCTGCTGCTTCAGCGTCCACAGAACGGGAGCGGCAGGAATGGGATGAGACTAGAAGACGACTTGAAGAGGAGGTGCGCTCAGCATACGAGCGGCGCGAGAGCCTGGTGCGCGAAGTTGAGGAGGCAAGAAGGGAACGGGAGGATGCACGGAGAGATGCGCGTGACTTGGAGATCAAAGTTAAGGTAAATATTCCTTCCATACTTTCCGGTCACGTATCCTAAATGCTTTCAGGAACTCGAGGTTCGCACACCTCAGACTCCAGCGTTGTCCATTCCTCTTCCGCCACTTGTCGAGCTGCCACCTCTGCCAGAAGGCCCCGTCGAGTATGTGGGCGAGGCGGCTCACTTCGCCAAAGTATTACAACCACTTTGGGCGATCATGCCCTCACCCGAGGCGCGCGCGATGCAGTTCAGCCGCAATGGTGGCAGCCCACGGGCCTTCCGCGCCGCGTCGAGCGCCAACGGGTCTCCTGCTCCTGTCGCGTCCCTATCGGAGCTTGATGTCCGGTCGCTCAAATCATTGTACGATGCCAGTCCCTCTCGCTCGCCGAACGTCAACACAAGTGCACAGCAATTCACTGTCGAGGCGTTCGCGCATCGCGTGCAATCTCTCATCAGTGACGACCGCGCTCTTATTGAACGACTCGTACGCTTCGCGAAGGCGCACGAGTTGCTCAAGAGGAATGCCGAGCGCGCACAAAAGCTTGCGCAAGAGGGTAGCTCTGCATTGGAGACCTATCAGAAGCAAGTGATACACCTTGAGGATCGCAATCGCGACTTGAACAACCGGCTGGCGGGCATGGCGCAGGAGTTGGGGGAGCTACAGGACGCCGTCGACCGTATCACCCAGGAGAAGGCAGAGATAGAGATGCAGGCAGCCGAGCAGGCGCAGACCATGGACCAGCTGCAGGAGACAAACAACACGCTGAGCGCCAAGACGCTGTCGCTCGCGGAGGAAGTCGTCGCCGCACCCGAGGGTGTTAAGCGACAGCTCGACGATGCGAAGAAGCAGCTCGCGTCCGTGCAGCAGCAGCTTGCGGAGGTGCAGCGCTCGTACGCCGACAGCGTCACAAAGCTCGCCGCCTTGCAGAAGGAGCTCGACGAGACGCGCGCGGCAAGGAAGGCCGCTGAGGACGATCGTGACGAGCTCGAGCGCGTGCGCAACGGCGAGCAGATGCAGAAGGCGCTCCTCTTAGACGAGCTCAACGACCTACAAATGGCGAACGGGCAGCTCAGGGAGCAGATCCGGGCGATCAAGAAGTAGCTTCACTTCCCTTCCCACCCGTCCACCTTTCGTACCACCGAGGGACCGTACTTTCGTGTTCAGTAGCCTTTGATTGCGTCCGCCGGAGCCTACCTTCATTTTACTCTTTCTTCTAATTTATCCACATCTGTCGCCCCGTTCTTTCGCTGTGTTTTGCACGTACCTACTCACCACGGAACCTCTGTAACATATGATACCTTCCCGGAGGGATACACGAGCTTGCAGATCCCAGCCGCTAATGTCCCATTTTGCTTGCCTCAAATATGGCTGGACGTATGCATATATGACTTTCACAGCGATGAGGGGTTTAGGCGGCCAGGCGGATGAGTGAAGGTACGTACGCCGTGTCAACTTCGTCTGCAATTAGCTTAGAGAGATGCGTACGACTCGAATAGTGCGAAAGGCTGTTGTACATAGCGCCGTACCTTGTGCAGGTGACGACGTCGTCGCAGCTGCGTATATAAGCACGTCTGCGCAAAGCCTCTCAAGGCAAGCCACCCCACCAGTGATCTCGGCATATAACTTGAACTGAGGCATGCACGTCGTCTACATTGCCATATGTTCTCTCTTTCTTCCTGCCCTCGCACAGACCTACTGTGAGTGCCCCGTCGTTGTTAAGTCACGCTCGCTGATAAAACATTTTCCCCAGCTGCTTGCGGGAACTACTGCATCCCTCAGGTCTGCGGATCGACTCCGCCCAAACAATGCGTCTGCACGTACAGCGATAAGACCGACCAGCTCACAACCTGCCTACACGCCACTTGTGCGGATCTCACAGCATTCTCGCAAGCCCAAGATGCGTACAAGGCATACTGCCGAAGTGGGTATAATGGAGAAGATTGATTAGGGACAAAACACTGGGAGGGTCGTAGTTCAGAGTGGTTTGGAAGCAAACGTTTTCGGCATCTGCCGTCGAACTTGTACTTATGGCCATCAGCTGGCTTGGGTTGTCTCTCACCACCACCTATGGAGGAGATTCCTCATGTTTATCGTCTACGTGATGGCGCTAAGCTTGCATATCGCATCCTGAATCCTACATCCGTCGCGCAGCCCCTGGTGCTCGTCCATGGCTTGAGCGGGATAATGAGCGATTGGGAGCCGCTAGCAAGCGGTCTGGCAAAATCACGGCCAGGTATGCAGCTTCGGCATGAGTGGTACACATCCATTGATCTCAGTGCCATAACAGTACTGGTCTACGATCATCGCGGTATCGGAGAGTCCTCCTTCGCCAATTCTGCGGGCGACCAGGTGACTATCGAGCTAATGGGGCGCGATCTGCTTGAGCTGTTGGCGTCCCTGAGATGGATAAGGCTCGCCATTTGCGGCTTCTCTATGGGTGGTGAGTCCCCCCTTCCCGACTCTGAACTACTCACATGAGCTTGACGCGTTATAGGGACCGTCGTGCAGCAGCTTCTGCTCCTGCCGTACCACCCAAGCGCGCCAGCGGAGTTGCCCTTCCAGGTTACGCACGTCGTGCTAGCCGCTACGATGGCGTCGACGGTTATTAGCGAAGGTGCGCAGGTGTTGTTGCAGCAGCGCCGCGCACGTACGGAGGCAGAGGCCCTGGAGGGCGTGCGCCGGGTTGTCGAGGTCTCGTTTGACTCCCAGTGGGCGAACGATCCGGCGAATGCAGAGAAAGTGGAGAGATGGGTGAAGCAATTGGCAAAGCCAAGGTAAGTGATTGCCCAGTTCCACTTGAAAATGCACGCTGAGTCGTTCGGCGTAGGTCGAAGAAAGCCATAGGTGAGATCACTTGTCCATCTGGTATGCCGTCGCTAATTTTCCGCCAGTCGCTCAAGCGAAAGCAGTGAGTAGTGCGGCATTGCCTTTCTGCCGATTGGCTGACCAGAATATACTGCAGACCATGTATATCAACTTTGGTGGCCTCCACTCACGGCTCCCGCGCGACATGCAGTTCCTTGTCATCCACGGAACGCTCGACAAAATCGTTCCGTACACCTGTAGCGAGGAGATTATGGAGAAGATCCCTTGGGCTCGACGGGTACAGACTGGTCGTGATCCCGGCGAGATCGAGCATCTGGAATTTGGTCACCAGTGGTATGGGTACTTGGACGTGGAGAGGTGGCGGCAGGTCTTCGATGTATTCCTGGGATCACAAGAAGGGCAGGTGAAGGGGCGATTCGCCAGGCTCTGATAGATGGCTCTGATGAAGCGGGATGAGTGGACTAAGCTATATTTGTTGCTGTTGCTCGTACGACTCCAGGAAGGGGACTATGCCATCCGATGACTAGCACTAGGCAGCGTGTTCTGAACAGAGGCTGAAGTCGACATCATCCAGTATGGGTGTCGCCATCGTTGTTGGTGGCATCGGTGTCACTGTCAACGACAACTGCCCGATCCCCACGCCCTATACCCGCTCATCAGCGCACATCTTCTGCACGCTGCGGCGAAGCGTGCTATCGTATAAATTCATCAGCTAGCCGAAGTCTTCGCATACCCAGGGTATATTGAACCGAGCATATCGCTTCCCACTCAACTCTCTCCACTGACAACGATGGCGACGAAGGACTTCAGCCACGGAGTGCAGTATACCCCAACGAACGTCGCCGACGTCGGGCTCGGTACGCTCAAGGTCGAGGAGCTGAAGGAGAAGGGAATTTGTAGGTCCAGAGAGCGATCGGCCCACGATCCCCTCTTGCCATCGACGGCGACGGCAGCGATCCTGACGCGTCCCCCCAGCCTACGTCCGCGTCCAATGGGTCGACTTCACGAACATCGTGCGCATGCGCGTCGTGCCCCTCGCGTACTTCCTCAAGGTGCTCGAGTCGAAGCGTCCGGGCTTCGGGGTGGCGAAGGCGACGTTTGGGCTCGTCCACCTCAATATGGCCCCCGGTACGCCTGCGGCGGGGGAGTACTTGCTCGTGCCGGATCTGTCGACGATTAGGCTCTGCCCGTATGCTCCTGGGCATGTCTCTGTGTTGAGTTGGATCGAGGAGAAGGCCCCGCCGCCTGGGTCCGATAGCGTGGAACTCGACCTCTGCCCTCGTACGATACTCAAGCGCGTCCTCGAGTGAGTGTTCCGAGTGTTCAGAACTTCACTTACTTACACCATCTTCAGAAGTGCCAAGGAGTCAGAGGCTAAATTTCTGGTCGGCGTAGAGCACGAGTTCGTGCTTCTGAAGAGCGTAGACCCTGTCGAACCTATCAACTACGGCGACTGGACGACGACCGGTGGGCTGCCAAGCGGCAGCGTCGAGGCGACCGTGCTCCAGGAGATCGCCGATTCCGTGCAGGCCTCTGGCATCGAGTTGCAGCTGTACCACGTCGAAGCCGCCCCGGGACAGTTCGAGGTTGTTACTGGGCCTCTCCCCCCTCTCGAGGCAGCGGATGCCGTCGTGCACACGCGCGAGATCATCACGCAGACAGCCGCCAAACACGGCTTGCGCGCCACCTTCGCGCCGCGCCCCTTCATGACCTCCGCGGGCAGTGCTGCGCACATCCACATCTCCGTGCACTCGCCCAAGGACTCAGAGAAGGTCATTGGCCAACTCTCGCCTTACGAATCGTCCTTCCTTGCTGGCGTGCTCGCGCACCTGCCTGCGATCCCCGCCCTCACGCTGCCGACACCCGCGTCGTACAAGCGCATGTTCGATGGCGCGTGGTCGGGCGGGACGTACGTCTCCTGGGGCACGGAGAATCGAGAGTGTCCAATCCGGCTGGCGAACGCTGATTCGCTGACGTCTCGTCGGTTCGAGCTGCGTTGCTCGGATGCGACGGCGAACCCACACCTCGCGCTGGCGGCCATTGTGGCCGCGGGTTTGTCTGGCCTGAAGGACATGCAGCCACTTACGCTTAAGACTGTGGAGAGCCCCCTCACTCCCGCAACGATGGACGAGGAGCAGCGCAAGGCCTATGGCATCACGCAGCGGTTGCCGCTCGATATTGCGCAGGCTAGGCAGAAGCTGCAGAATGACGAGCTATTCGTCAAGCTATTTGGGACTGAGTTTTTGGAGAAGTATTTGTCGGTCAACAATGTGAGTATCCTGATCCCGAGTAGGATTATGCTCACTGTCCAAAGATGCTCGGCGATATCCTCACCCAGGATAAAGACGAGGCGAAGGCGTTGACGCGACTGGTGAAATTCTACTAAAGGCTGGTAAAAGGTAACATGTATATCGTTGAGTGTATCTATCTGTATGTAAACCTGTGTAGTGCAAAGTGTAGACGAATCGAAGAGGTTCTTGAAGTCCGATAAAGGTGAATTGGGCGTGCTTCCTCACGTGCGTCATCGCGCGCGTCGATCAGAACGTCGTCGGTTGTCTCTCGCCACCATGTCTTCACCACCGCGCGACGGCGGCGGAGGGTACTCCTCGTCGCCGATATCCATCCGCAATGGCTCGCCTGTCCTCCGCAAGAAACAGAGCATGAGCAGTAGCGACTTCAGCGACCTCGCCCAGCGTGCGCGCCATTCGCCTCCTCTCGGACGCTCCTTTGACCCGAACGACCCGTCTATGCGCGAGCGGCAGCGAACACTGGACGTAGATATGGCGATGCAAATGGCGCTTGCTCGGCGGGAAACCATCTCATCTATGAACTCGCCCTTCGATCAGCCTGGTGGCGAGGGGGAGCACCCACCGTTTCCATCCATGATGCTCTCGCCGCAGGAGCAGCACGAGCTCAACTTGGCGCAGGGGCAAGGTGCCCTAGCGGACAATGGCGAGGAGGCTGAGGATTCGGCGGCGCCGAAGCGCGAGGACTCACTCCTCGATCTGCGCGAGCAGCACCTCCACACGACCCAGGACCCGGACCTCCTTGTCTCAACGTCTACGACTCCCCAAGCACATCACGACTATCCCGAAACCCTATCCACCGCCTTTGGTCTACCCAAGTACCAAGCGGCCACGACTATCACAGACCCCTCGCAGTTCGACTTCACGCACCTGGAAGATTTCTGCGCTAATGAGCGCTCGTTGCTCAGCCCTGGTTCTCCCCGCCCTGTCTTCAGCGACCCCTTCCCCAAACGGGACGCCGATAATGCGGGTGCAGGCGTTGGCGAGGCCTCCACATCGGGCGCACCACCCGCGTCTGGTCCGCCTCCCCCTCCCGCCGAGGACACCGTCACGGACCCAGGCCCAGCGGCCGTCCGCCCAACTGCACGTCACCGTAAGCTCAGTCAGAGCAACACGCCGCGACCGCACAGGAAGGGCATTGGAGGCAAGATGGCTGTCTTCGAGGGCGCAGCCGAACCTTCATCCTTCTCTAATCGTCTCAATAATATCTTATCTGGGCGGGCGGCCGACGCCGAGCAGTCCGACAATAATACCCGCGCACCACCTCCCGGTATACTCACTACCGGGCACGACCGACCGTACCGCTTCTCGTTCTATTCCAACGCTTTGAACGCAACTATCCACGCTCGCTCGCTAAGCGAGCTACCTGCCGAGGGCCAATCCTTCCAGGACCTCTTCTCAGGGGTGCCCGCGCCTCAACAGCGGGACCGCCCAAGCTCTTTCTCCTCGACCGACAAGCGCCCATCACGGTTGCGACACCCCATGGCGCTGACGAACGACTCCGAGGCCAACACCTGGTGGCTGGATGTGATGAACCCGACGGACGAGGAGATGCGAATACTGAGCAAGGTTCGTGCCCTGTTGCATCGTGCAAGGTTTGTGTGCGTGTACCCATCACTTCCGTAGGTGTTCAGCATCCACCCGCTCACAACGGAGGATATTCAAATGGAGGAAGCGCGCGAGAAGATCGAGCTTTTCCGAAATTACTATCTGGTCTGTTTCCGCTCGTTCGACCAAGACCCATATAGCCCGACACACCTCGAGCCGCTAAACATGTATATCATCGTCTTCAGGGAAGGCACGCTCTCGGTAGGTGCATCTTGAGTCTCGCTTTGCTGAATGCTCATGTTTGTACAGTTCCACTTCCGCCCGACGCCCCATCCGCAGAACGTACGAAGGCGAATCAAGCAGCTCAAGGACTACATCTCGGTCACCTCTGACTGGATTTCGTACGCGCTCATCGACGACATCACCGATGCCTTTGGCCCTCTCATCCAAAACATCGAATACGAGGTTGACTCTATCGACGAGCTCGTGCTTATTCTGAAGGAAGCGGAGCAGAGCGACATGTTGCGGCGAATTGGGACGTGCAGAAAGAAGGTCATGGGTCTGTTGCGACTCATGGGCAACAAGGCGGACGTCGTGAAGGGGTTGGCGAAGCGGTGCAATGAGAACTGGAGGGTGGCACCGACGTCGGATATTGTGAGTCCTTGTGGTCTTGCATGTTCCTCGGTACTGACTACGTCCATGATAGGGTCTCTACCTCTCAGATATTCAGGTATATCCAACTGAACTTCTCGAAAGGGAGGCCGTCTCTGACGCGATTTAGGACCATCTTATCACCATGACGCAGAACTTGAACCACTACGAGAAGATCCTCTCGCGTTCACACTCCAACTACCTCGCACAAATCTCCATTGAGATGACCGACGCGAACAACCAGATCAACGACGTGTTGTCCAAGCTCACCGCTTTGGGTACTGTGCTCATCCCGATGAACTTGGTAACCGGTCTATGGGGGATGAACGTGAACGTTCCTGGTCAGGAAACACCGGTACGTCTTGCGTCCGACCACGCGTGTTGTGCTCGCTCATGGGTTTCATAGGGGTTGTATTGGTTTGCTTCGATTGTCGCCGTGTTGGCTTGCTTCGCCCTGGTGGGCGGATATACTACATATAGGTTCATGGTGCGGTAGGGGATAATGGCGCTAGATCTTCGTTTGCTCGTTTTGTTATGGATAATATCGTCGCTGTGGACATCCTCAAGTATCGTGTACTTTTCAACTCTCGCAAACTAGGGGACGCAGGTATTCGTTCTCTCGTTGCGTGCTAATTTCTACGGACTGATGACAGGCTATGCTCGCGTACGTGCTGCAGCTATCTCCTCCGTTTAGTCTATCCATCAAGTGCATCAGCGCATGCTCTCCGCCACCACTCAAAGCTTCGCCCGTCCTTCTGTCTCCGCTGTTGACCTCGCCGGCGACTCCAAGAACACCTCTATCACGTCGCGCCATCTCTCCATGTCGAAGTACCCGTACCACTGGTGCCCGAAGTCGTAATGCGGGACCTGCCCACGTCGCGAGCCAACCTCTACCCGACGCGCCCAAGGGATCTTCTGCAAAATATCCTCGCTGAATGAATACGGTACGACGCCGTCCAGCGTGCCGTGGATGACGAGGAATTGCATGTCGCGCGGAAGCTGTGCGTGCAGGTCGCCGAAGTCTATGCCACGGCTCTGCGATGTATTCACCGTTAGAGCCAGAACAATGATCTAAGCTGCGTGTCGCGTACCGCTTTCGTCTGACCGGCTGTGTACACAAAGTTCTCATCAGTGGTGTGCCACGAAAGAGCAGGTGCGCCTCACCAATTGCCTCCTTTTGTCTGTCAGATCGTCAGTCCGTAACTTCGACGAACATTTCAACAAACAACACACCTCGGCTTGGCGAACTGACGTGCCCATCGTTCAATGTCTTCTGCATTCTTGGGGTCGTCGATCCACGCTGGGTCGAAGATGGTCTCGACGACCTGCATGGCGTTCTTCAGTCGACCCTCTTCTGTGTTTGGTTCCCCGCGCGGAGGTTGCCGCTCTAGCATTGGGGGCACCGAGCCCATGGTATTTGCCAGAACGACGTGCTTGACTTCGAACGGTAACGGCGTAGGCCTGACTGGATGGTACGGGAGGAGCAGGAGCTGCTGTACTACCGCGCCTATCGACCACCTTGTCAACCTTCGTCTAGAGTTTGAGCGATGCAAGATCGTCACCTCCAATGGACGAGCCACATAGGGCTAGTCGCTGCCACTCTAAATGACGTAGTAGCTCAAGCAAGTCGCGTGCCATGGATTTCATCGTGGTCTTGTCACCCTTGACATTGACGAAGGTAGATTCTCCAATACCGCGATGGTCGAAAATAAGCACTGCGAGGAGAGTTGACTGCATATTTCGATTATACAAAAGACACGAGTATATCTACCTGGCCGTGTCTTCGCAAGACAGCTTGCGAGCGGCTCCCAGTCACTCATGAGTGAGGCCCAGCCGTTCACGAGCACCAGAGGTGAAGCATTCGAAGCGGAATTGAGAACACAGTACGCAATTGTGGCACCGTCAGCCAGACGGCACGATTCAGTCTTTTGGTCCATCTGCGATAGTTCAGGACAAGAGGTGCACAACGGCTAGTGCGTTCCTAGCGCGGTCCTATCGCAGCTGGCGTGCTGCAGACCTACACCTGCTGGTTGCAGCGCATTATAGTGCTCTGGCTGCACCTTCTGTCGAAGCCCCCGTTGTCTAATGGTCATGACGTCAGACTTCTACGTTCCTTTACAAGAGCGTACGATATTTCCATCTGGAGGTTGCGGGTTCGAGTCCCGCCGGGGGTTTTTGTATGCCTTTTTTACTGTACTTCACTCCCTCTTCTAGAATCCGAAGAAAGCTAAAGAAACGGGGAAGACTCGAACGCAGAGGAAGCGATTCTTCAGTTTTGATGGATGGAAGAGCTGGACGCGATCATTCGGATGACTTCCCACGCCACAGGTCCAAACGCCCGTATTTCTTCTGCGGCACAGCGCGGGCGCCCATCCTTGCATCTGACGAATGAACGCAAGGGCAGAAAAGCTCGAGGACTCGCGAATATTCCGCGTAGGGAGCGTATGCGTGATCGTCGTCACTCACATTCCCTGAGGATGTCGCTTTGAGAACAGATACACACGAACAAGCTCGAGAGAACCAACGAGTACAGCGATATACATGGTGGATGACATTGATTCTATGTGCAGGTCGTGAAGGCATTAACATGAATGAAGGAGCAAGTGGATAGCGATGGTACATGCGAGAGAATAGATGAAGGAAGGACCTGATGCGGGACGAGATGGTAGTACAATTAGTGATGAGTGCCATGATCATGAAGGAAGTCCGTGCGTATTATGAAGGGCATGAGGGCGAGGAGAGATTCACTACTTATCTGAGAAGATGGGTAAGTATATCTCGTCTCAAGGTAATGTGTGACTCACCCGACGGTGGCGAAGTGAGCCGCCGAGCCAAGCGGCTACCAGTCGATGCTTCACCGCGTTCGTTGTCCGCTATAGTCGAACGGTAGGAAGCAGTCCGTCGTGCCGATGTCTTCAGCCTATGCCAAAAGCTTGGTGATGAAGGGGACAAGGGAGGTCGATGCGATGCTGCCGCGGACAATTTATCCTCAGGTGTCTTTGGCGTAGACTCCATTGCACTCGTTGAATACGAGCTCGCAATCGCCTGCGAGGGCGTCATCTGCTCTTCCTTGGGCTTCGCATCAGGTACAGGTGCGAGGTTCACCGACGACGGCGGACTCGAGCCTTGCGATGGCGTATCCTCCGTATCCGACGCCTCGCCAAGCGAAGGATCGGACGAGCTCGAGGGCAGTTGCGAGGTCGTCGCCTCCGTGCCGGGCTCCTCCTCCTGCGCTGCCAATTCGTCCTCTTCCTTCAGCGGCGGCGCAATGTCGACGAAGGATACAGCACGAGAGTGCGTTCGCGGCGACGGTGAGACAGTCTCGCCGAGCTCGATGACTGCTTCGACTGTAGGCGAGTCCTCGGAGCCGGAGCGATGGCGGCGGAAAGAGGCTGTGGTCGAGTGCACCGTGGTGGTGAAGTCCCACGATTCAATGGAGCGCATCGTCTGGTGGCGGCTAGTCGCACGACGCTCCTGACGTTGGGCAAGGGGAGGCAGATCCTCTGCTTATGGTCAGAAGGTTGACATGAACAACAGCTCGCGAAACTCACTAAGGATCTTGTGCACCAGGTAAGATTTCTTCTTCGCATTCTTGAAGAACGGCGTCTGGAGAAGCTGCTCTGCAGTCGGCCGCTTACTTGGGTCCTTCACCAAACAACTATCTATGATCTCCTTCAGAGCGCGCGAGTACTTGTGCACGCCATTATCTCGGTCGAGAGTGGGTGGGTCCTCTTGTATACTACACGCGGAAATAGGTAAGGTGTTCTCAAGGTAAATGAACGAAGCTCACGTTCGCATCAGAACCTTCGAGGGCGCTTCTCTCGAACGTGGGGGCCGGCCTTGTGTGAGCTCGATCGCAGTGATACCGAAGCTCCAGATATCGGCCGCAGAGTCGTATTGCTGTCCCTTGATGACTTCTGGGGCCATCCAGCAGGGCTACATAACATCGTTAAGATGATACGACAGATGAACAGAAGGCGACTAACAGTTCCCACAAACGACTTGCGCTTCCCGATCTTCGGACGCACGTTCGGAGGCATGACATGGTCGAAGAGAACGCGCTTCGCGTCGCCCTCGGCATTCCACGACCGGCGCTCCGCCACAGCTGCAGACGCGCTGACGCTATGCGGCTTAGTCGGCGCGACCGGCGAGTACGTGTCCTCCGCGAGGTTCGCGGCGACGCCCAGGTCGCCCAGCAGCACCGTGCCGTCGTCGTCCATGAGGAGGTTGGCAGCCTTGACGTCGCGGTGGATGAAGCCGTTTATGTGTAGGTAGCTAGGATTGCGATTAGAGTGATTGAGGGCGTCGAATGAAGACGCTCGCTCACTTTAGCCCCTGCAGCGCTTGTCGCAGAATGCAGCGCACGACCTCCTCTTCCATGCCGCCTGGCCAGCCGTAGCGCATGACGTCGGCGGCACTTCCCTTATTCATGAGGCGCATCGCGATGTAGAGCTTGTGACCGTCCATCCAGGACCCGCGCACGCGGAGAACATTCGGGTGTTTGGAGAGCGACATCAGGGTGGTTTCCCTTTGCAGCAGTGCGAGCGAGTTTGGGGGGAGGGAATCGAGATCGAGGACTTTGAGGGCGACGGGGACAGGTGGCTGGGGAGGCGAGCCAGGGGTGCCCTTGGGATGGTAGGTGGCTTGGTAAACGATGGAGGAGGCACCGAAGCCGATGGCGGGACCTATGGTATAGTCTTGTGGATCGTCACTAGCAGAAGGTGAGTTCAATTTCAGGTGGCGCTTCACGCATAGCGCACCTATAGAGGATCCATTCATCCTCGACCGCGCCGATGAACTTCTTGTCCGTGAGCGCGTTCTTTGAGGTAGACGTAGAGCCAGAGGCTTGCGAGGAAGCGCCCTGCGCGCCATTCGAGCTTGACGTCGGCATGCTCGTAGCTGACTGAGATGGTACAAGTCGAACGAGAGGCTCGGGGCAGGGTGGCACCGTATACCGACGCTCAGCCGAGACTCCCCAGATCGCGCTAGAAACACAACCACCAGGTCGCCCAGTCAAGTCGAACGAACGCAGATGATGGTCAGAGCCAAGGAACGCAGGGTGAACCGAGGCCATAATGCAATGGCAATGCGCATTATCAAATAGGGACGACGGGCGCCTCGAACATAATGAGGCCACGTGCGTTGAGAAGGTACGCGAGCGTAGCCTTAAATGGTCATCTTGGTCGCCACGCCCCACAAACTCCCCCTCGCATCGATTCTTCTGTCGGTCTAAGGCTCCATTATCGCGCCGACATCAGGCCTGGCGCTATGCTCAAGATGGACATGGGATCCGCGGCCGCATTCCCTGTAATTTGTCTGGTACGGCACCAATAAGTTTAGCAAGTCAGCTTACTGGGCGCCTGCATGGTCTACGCACGGCGTGCCTCTTGCCTGCCTTCTGCCATTGTTCTTTGTATGGTCACGAACTACAAATGGGCGACGTCTTGGTCGCAGACGAATTCTAGCGACCACGTGAAGGTCATGCGAGGTCAAGTCCACAAATTACATTGATTATGCAGAATACATAAAAAAGTTCGTGAGGGGAGGTATCGTTACACGAAGGTATACATAGTCGTTACAGTGATGCATAGAGTGAAAGGAAATCAGTAGCCGACGTTGATGATCTTGCCCCCGTACTTGCTCCAGTCAGACGTGACAGCCTTAAAAATAAAGTGGCCAACGTCCTTCCTCGAGACCGTGTACCCGCCGAGCTCCTTCTCCTCCGCCCGGTAGGGTTCCCTTCCCTCCTTCTTCTTGTCCGCCTTGCACTCGCCGTCCGTAAGCAACGCGGGCCGCACGATAAGCACCTGTTTCAGCTCGCCGGGCCCTGGCAAGCCCTGGCGTTCGCGCCACCCCGCGCCCACGATATCGTCCGCGGGCTCCTCCTCGGAGGCGTCCCACGGGAGGCCTGCGCAATGCGCGAGCACGCGCTCGACGCCGAGCTTGTCGCGATGCGGCATGGCGAGGGCGTGCGCGTACAAGGGCTTGAAGATGAGCGGGAGCGAGGAGTGCGAGCGCTTGGTGAGGCCGATGGACGAGACGACGACAATGCGGGGCTGTGGGGCGTCCTTCGGGATGGTACAGAGGGTGTTGAGCAGGCATTGGGTGACGAGGTTGTGTGGCTCGATGATGAAGCCCTTCGTCAATGAGAATCCTTTCGGTACGCCACCTAAAGCATCGTGAGCATCGAAATTCGGGTGAGCGGGAAATGTAGGAGACTAACCGACTGTGAAGAGAAGCGTGTCCACAGGCCCATGGCTGGTGGCTTCAGCCCATGCGCGTGCGACGTCGTCTTGGTTCAGGCCATCACCCTTCACGAGGAATGCCTTCCCCGCGCCGACCGCCTTCTTGATAGTCTCATCCTCGTCGAAGACGGCGGGATTGCGCAGGAGAAATGTCACCGTTGCACCCGCGTCTGCGATCAAACATGAGTTGGAATTCGAAAATAAAACCCAAGGGGCAGGCTCACCCAGCAATCGAATAGCTGCAAAGTAACCAATGTTCTTCGAGGCACCGAGAGCCAAGATGTTCTGTGCAGACATAGTGCGGTGGATAAGTATAATGGGGTTAGAAACGTTGCTGGGTGTGGAAGGGGATGTAGTAAAGTGAAGTTTACGGTCGTATTCAGTCCCCTTTTATACAAAGCCTTGACTCAGATAAGGACACCGCCCGCCCGACTGGCGGCGGAGAACTCCCAGCCATCCAACGCGTCGTGTTCGGCACGACCAGAAGTGACGACGCCCCCGGCGGCACAGGAGGGCGCCAAGACCAATGAGGACGGTGAACACGTCGCTGCACGTGCCGGCGGAGGATGCCCGCGGTCCCTGATGCAAAGCCGTGGAGTCATTCGTTCGTCTAGCAGTGTCACCTTTGAGGTTAGTGGAGGCTGAAGCAGTGTTCGAGCTGAACGTGTATGTTGGCTGTGCGTGTATCTCATTCATGGTGCTGTTGAGGAGGAGCGATAGAGGGCAAGATTTAGGAGATTGTTTGGGCTGAGAGCCACAGCAAGACGCTTTGATGTTTCGAGGTTATTATTTGCGCGCGAAAGCAACGTAAAAGCACAATGGTTGGCCATGATCATGGTTTGGGAAGAGCATCAGATCAGTGGAATACCCCAGTCGGGCGCCGGGAATCACTGGGTTATGTACGGCCAATGTGTACGGCAAATGCCGAGAAGCACGGACAAACAAAGCGCTCATTGTACTTTCTCCAGGGAACCACCATCTTGCTGTTGGCATTTCATCGTCGTGTCGCTGCTCTCTGAAAGACTGCTGAATCTATGCTTGCCAATATCCCACCGTGACAATGTGGCTATCGGTATCTTTTGCGCGCGTCAACGAGGCGAATGAAGTCATTGGTACCGCCCTCGACTGCGAGAATGCAGTCATGCGAAAGGTCAGCTACGAACTCGACGGACCTACTCTCGAGAAAGACGAAGGCCAGTAACTTGTCCGAGATGGACCTGAACACACCTCTCGTCGACGGCGATTGCGATCGATACTCGTCTTAGCTCTCCGATATCCGTGCAGTCGTGCACTGCGGCCCTCTACGCACTTGACGAAGGTCAATGGCGACATCTACTCCCTCTCTATGACCTTACTTCGGGCCTCGAAAGAGGTGGAAGATACCGACGTACTCGGTCCGGGCCCTTCACGTGTACCCTCGTCGTTCACGCTGAAGGCGGACTGTGGGGTGCCATGGGTCACCTCGCTCTGCAAAGAACGCTCTCCGTGCCTAGCGCATCAAATGCCGAGCTCGAGGGCGCACCTTATAAAAAGCGGAAGCAAGGGCATGACTTTGGAAGCCTTCCTCGAATTCTCTTGAGACTTCACGCCAACCTTACGCAATGACTTGCTACCGCAGCACTTTTTTGTGCTCCTTGTTAGCTCTACCTGCTCTTGCCCAGTGGCCACCGCAACACGGAAATGGGCTTGACTTGTCTTTTGACTTTCCAGACCCGCTGGAAGGAAGTCGTGAGTTCGAGGTTGCATCCCTTCAGCTCCCGCATAGCTGATAGTTTATGCAGGAGATATATATGTCAGAGACCCTGCTATCACCTACAGTCAGGATCTGGGCGTACGTTCTCATGCTATATTATACGCGGCTGAAGCGACTGAACAATCGCGCGCCGCAGAAATACTTCATCTTCAGCACGCAGGAAGGTATCAAGATCTTCACCGCGGATGACTTAACTGGGTACATTCCCTGACGTGAATCCTTTGAACGTATCTCATGCTATCCTAAGCCCATGGGAACGCACCGGCTCCGTCCTGCCAAATTGCTCCAAGATCGAGCTCGAGGGCAACTGCAACATCTGGGTAGGCCATCTCCTATTCATCCCCCTACCCATCACTCAACGACCTTCAAGGCCCCCGACGTCGCGTACATCGACGACCAATGGGTCCTCTACTACGCTGTCTCCTCCATCGGCAGCCAGAATTCCGCTATCGGGCTCGCCACCAGCCCCACGCTCGAGGAGGGCACCTGGACCGAGTATGGCGCAATCTTCAATTCTTCCGAGGAAGCGGATTTGAATTGGAATGCGAGTGAGTAGTGCTGTTTATCTGTTACCTGGGGACAGGTGGGCTTGTTGCTTTGAGTTAACCACCTTTTCCAGTCGACGCGAATATCGTCAGTGAGGGCGGGAGTTTGACGATGACCTTTGGGTCGTACTGGGGCGGGATCTTCCAAATGTGTGAGTAGAGCATGCTACCTGCATTGCGAAGCTGAGCTCATGGTGCACGCTCAGCTATGTCGAATATCTATACCTTGGACACCTCGGTAGGTACACGCTTCACTTCTCGAAGAAGTACCTGACCGCTGCTTTCGCAGGCTCTTCCTGGGAACAATGTTGCTGGTGTGCTATTGCGGTCATTTATTTCCAGTCACTTCTCAACACTCTTGCAGGCGGCAATTCGCGCCCTGCGGAGGGCGGCTTTGTGTACAAGCCTCAGAGCAGCGATTGGTTTTACCTGTTCTTCTCCGATGGCAAGACAGGCGTCGTCAACGTATGTGGAGGCGTATTCATCTCTTTATTCGAGTCGACTCACCTCCTTCCCAGGCATCAGCCATACCCGACCCGCTCCAAGAATACAAGGTCCTTGTCGGTCGCGCCGAAAATGCCACGGGTCCCTTCGTCGACAGCTTCGGCCGTGCGCTGACGAAGGACGATCGCTACCCGACAGGTCACATCGTCCTTACCTCGCACGACAATGTGTTTGCGCCGGGTGGTCAGAGTCTTTTCCTCGACCCAATCAGTGGGCGCGACGTGATTGCGTATCACTACGTTCGTGAGTCGTGTTTCTTTTGGTCCGGCGTTGCATGGGACTCACGAATTGCTGAAGCCTTCGACAATATCACCTCTGACGCCGTACTGGGGATCAACTACATCGATTTCTCGAGTGGATGGCCTGAAATTGTGAACGCATAGCGATGTGGCGAAAGCAAGAGCTTGATGAAGATGCCGCACCGGAGCGAACGAAGTGTAAGATGTACGGTACTGACGACGAACACGACGCTTTTTCAATGAAAATTGCATGTATTCCTTACCTTCAACTTCAAGACTTCGGTCGTTCTTCTCAGAAAACCTAGGGGAATATCAAGCACAAATTCGTTGTAACCTAGATGTACATTGCTCTACTGTCAAGCAGCAGGCTGTAAGGTCAAGTCTGCTGTCAACAGCAACTACATAGATAGGAAGCAACGGAAAAGCATAGAGGGAGGGCATAGAGGCAGCATAAAGGTCCATCTCGCGAAACAAGTGTTCACCGCAGAAGGTAGAGTACAACGAGTCAACGTGAGAGCAAGCAAAGGATGCGAGAGCATCGTAACAAGGTAGCGGCATAGCTGAACAAAAGAGATAAGTAGGTGCAAGCGTATGAGATGAAGAGATACTTGACGGTAGGTAAGTAAGCGTTAGGCATCGAGAACACGCACGTGAGTGAAGCACGCATTAGGCGGACGGTGACCGCGCCTATGCGACAGAGCCAGAATGTCAATGAGATAGCGAATAACGATAGCCGGGAACAGCAAGGGGATATCATGCATCATCGTCCGGTCGACGGAGCGCTGAGCATAGTGGGGGGTATCATCTGACGGCGGCGAACTCATGCAGCGTACGCCCGGTAGCTGGAGTACGATTCAACGCCCGAGGGCGGACGCACGACGACGTTCGGGACGCCCTCATCCCGTTGCAAGATGGCTCGCATCTTGCTGGTATCGGATCGGCCAAGCTGGAGCGGGCGCAGGCCGCGCTTCTTGCCGCCAGTAGAGGCGGGGGCGGCCTGCGTGGGGTCCACGTTCTCCGCGTCCACAACGGCGCGCCTGCTCGCACGCTCCTTCTGCTTCTTGCCCACGGAAAGCGGCTTCGTCGCCGCGTCTTGCGCGTCGGCGACAGGCGCGTTCACATCGCGGGTTGAGAGCAGGGAGAGGGGGCGCAGACCGCGGGGGGAGGAGGTGGTGTCGTTCTCCTGGTCCGACTTGCGCAGCTTGGCGGATTTTTTGGGTATGAGGGGACGTACAGCACGCTGTACGAGTGAGGGCTTCCTGGGACGTGTTGAGGTCGTGGTCGGGGCTTCGATGGGCATGGGCGCGTCGTCAGATCGGATATATACTATGCTGGAGCGGCGTCGTGCAGTGCGGTTATCGTCCATGACATGTTGGGGAATGTTGGGCATCGGCGGCGCGTGGTCTTGCGAGACGCGGCGGCGTGACACAGCAGTGTTGTGCGGCGTGCTCTCTGCCTGAGGCGGGTCTAGTTCAAAAAGCGTAGCAGTAGAGGCAGCAGAGAGGGGGTCCGGAATAGAAATCAGAGAAGAGCGCGCCGTGTGGGGCACTTCGGGACGGAGGCCGAGCGATCGAATGCTCGCTTGACGGCTCAATTTGGTAGTCGGAGCACGTTGCTCGGCCTTGTCCGCAACGCGCATGTTCGGAATCATGTTGGGGACAGTCTCGCCGCCGAAGACCGTGGCGCGTCGCCCAAGCTCGACGTCAGGGGCAGCCGTCAGCATGCGCACTTTGTTCTCGATGTCGTGCGCGATTTCGGCACTCCACCGCTGAAGGGAGTGCACTCCGTCCATGCCCAAACCGAGGCTGAAAAGGGCTCCTGTCAACAACACTTCCTCTGCTTCTTGGCTCCGTGGACATACCTTGGCAGACTGTAGTGGCTCCTGTGCGAGCTCTTCCTGCTACGAGCCTCACGCGGGCGGCGCGCCGGCGTCGAGTGGAACTGCGGCGACGACCAATCGTTGCCGAACTCGTCAACACATGGGCTGGCTTTCTTGACCATCTTCACCGTCCTCCGCGACATCGACTCGGGCGGCGTGTACTTGCCCTGCTTGATGCGCATGTCCTCGCCAACCTTCAGGCCGGGTACCAGGATCGGCAGGACTCCCGCGGTGAGTGCGTCAATCTCGTTCATGTCGTTGATAGGGCCAAAGTCGAAGCCGGATGAGAAGCTCTTCTTGTGGCCGAGCTGCGCGAGGCGCGCCGTGCGCACGCTGGGCGGCGTCGGCGGCAGCGGGAAGGCCGGCGGAGGCGTCGGGCTCGGGTTGAGGCCTCGGAAGCTACCGCCCGTCGGCGTCTCCGGTCCATAGATGGAGGGCACGGAGCGGTTGCGGAGGTGGCCTGCGCCCATGACCGACGTGCGCTTCTTCTGCGCGCCAGTCGCCTCCGCGTCGACCATCGTCTCAGCGGAGGGGCGCTTCTCGGGCGACGCCTGGATCTCGATCGTCTTCGCCAGCGCGGAGTAATGACGCTGCGCGACCATGATGCGCGTTGTGTACTCCTGGTGCGCGCTGCTGCCGGACAGGCGCGAGCTTGCCTTCGAGTCCTTGCGCAGGCGGCCGAACTCGGCGGTGAGCGCAGAGGCGGGGCTACCACCGGAGGAGAGCGTGGCAGCATCGTCGGCGCGGAAAGGCGTCGGAGGCATGAGGTGGTCGGACTCCTTGACGGGCATGACGGAGAGCTTGGGGCGCGGGAGCATCATCTCGACGGCGCGGCCGACCTTGTCCTTGCCATCGACCGCTTGCTTCTTCTCGATCCAGACATCCCCGCTGCGACGTCCCTCGACGACGGTGACCGACGCGCTGCACGAGCGCTTGTACTCGTGCGAGAAGCGGTTCAGGAGGGTGTTGCTGGACGAGCCGCCAACGCGGATGTTCGTGGGCAAGTTCGTGACGAAGAGATCAGCCGTCGGGATCGGGAGGCCCCAGCCGCAGAGTATCATGATCGTGAGCATGGGCGACGACAAAACAACGGAGAGAACCAAGAGCAGCGACATCGTCGACGACGGGTCCTGGCCGGGGCCCATAGAACAAAGCAGGGGAAGTGCGAGCGCCTATGCAATCACATCAGTCACATATCACTTTTCGCAAGACAAAGCACGCACAATGGGGAGCCACATAAGAACCATCCAGGCGACGACGCGAGCGGTAGAGATGGGCACCTCGCCGTGGTTGTGACCAGCCTGGAGACCCTTCTCCGCATCACCCGTGTACCCGTAGCCGCCGAGGACCTGTGCGTTCGATAGAGCCGGCGTCGTCGGACGGGTGGGGACGCTCGAGGGCAGCAGCTGAGCATTCAGCTGCGGCGCGCTTGCGGTGCTCGTGGCGCTGCTGGTAGAGCTGCCGGGAGCACGGCCACCGACCGTGGTCGGGAAGGACCAGGCGGACATGGTGGTGTGCGAGCCGTTCGTCGAGGTGAGCCACGACGTCTGCGAGCCGAGCGGGTTAATCGGGTGGTCAGGGATGTCGGGGAGCGGGCTGGGGCAAGTGCGGCGGAAGGGGTCCTCGTCACGAAGGTCGACCGCCGAGGGGGAGAAGGGGCCATAGTGCACTGGCAGGGGCGGGACGGGGGGCACCTCGAGGTCGCCGCTGGGGTTGCCGAACCAGAAGGAGTTCTTCGCCGGGACGGACGGGTAGTTGCCGTTCTGGGGGCGGCCTCCGTGATGCTCCTGGTGCGACGTGTGGTGCGTGCTGAAGCTCCAGGCGGAGATGGAGCCACGACGGGAGCCCGCGGTGCTGGTGATCCACGATGCGCCATCGCGGAGGGCATCGACCTCGTCGGTCGTGAACGACGGGCGGGGCTTGTCCTCCTCGACACGGCGGACCGGGGGCCAGTTGTCCTCCTCCTCGGGGACCGCGTTCAGGTTGCGCTGAATCTTGAACAGGGTGACGGCGAGGCTGATGAACAGCGTCGAGCTGAGGAGTGCGACAGCCGAGGTGTAGCCTGCGAGACCCGTGAAGAGGGTGTTCACGCCCGCGCCCGCGAGGACGCCAGCGACAGCCGAGGAAGTAATGGTCAGGATGGCCACAGGTGCCAAGATGAGCCAGTGGCTCCTCCCGAGCGACGTCGACTGTCCGCGGCGGACGTGCAGGAGGGTGAGTCCGAGGATAGCAAGGAGGCACCCCTGGCGGACGGTCATGGCAAGCCAGATGCGGACCGATGAGCCTGCGTCCTGGGCCATTGCGAACCCAGTGGCGCTGCCCATCGACTGCATGAGGACCTCCCACACGAGCATCGCAAGGGCGGCAATGTCAAGGGTCGCAAGCCATAGGTGAGCCTTGTCCGCGGTCGAGAGCTCCTTGAAGTTGGGGAGGCCAAACTCAGCCTGTGGGGGTAGGCTGTTAGCAACTCCTGAATTTTGGCAACGAACAGGCTACGCACCGGAGCGACACGGCGGCTGAACGGCGACGGAGGGAGGACGGGCACAACAATACGAAGAATTACGAAGGCGGACGCCAGGAAGGAAAAGAGGGCGAGCACCAGGGTAAGTACGAGGGGAAACATGTCCGGAACGTTACTGTTCGAGTTCGTACGGGTCTTGAATGAGCGTCGGGTGCGTGAAGGCGTAGGGAAGGCGTCTGGCGAGCGCGCGGGGGCCGTAAGACTGTCCGCGAACGGAGGACCGGGGGAACGAACGAAAAAGAAAAAGGTGCGGTGACCGTAATGACCTAATGCTCGCGCGCCCTCTGTTTGGTCTCTGTTCGAAAGAACCGCGCCAAACAGCCGCGCACGCGTACTGCTACAACTTGAACGATCACGTGAAAGCATTGTTCGGCCAAAGAAGTCACGTGAAGACATGTTCGTTTTCGCCGTCGTCGCGGAAGTCTGCAGTTGCTATAACTCGAAAGGCCGTTGCACGGCAGGGCCCGCTACCATTCAGGCTACAACCGATATACAGCAGATTGTCCCTAGTTCGATTATGACAGCCTCTGCATCGCAAGCCATGGCGAGCGAGCAGCGATAGAGGTGTGTTGTCGGAAAATGGCCGAATTGGTGACCACCGGTGGCGAGCGGTGGTGCGGTGATCACCACTGCCGGTGTCAGTGACCATCGGTGTGCATCGGTGACCACCGTGGCTCACTCTGTGCGGGAGAGTGGTCATCGTGCTCCACCGTTGATCACTAGACTGCGCTGGTGGGTAACAGCGGCTAATGTAGGCGCCCCATGAGGTTGAGAACGTTGGCTTGTATATGGCATGGGTACCGTCCCCTTGTGTGGGCCAAACCAAAGCAATTAGAGCTTCAGACGGGCTGTCCCAACTCGTGCACTACAGGACATGCGAACTTAGCAGACATCGCGACCAACTCGCCACAAAATCGGCATATGCCGGATGACGTATATCAACGCCCCACCGCCCGCTAATCGTCGTTGTCCTGCACCACCATCGCCTCTGCCAAAGCTCTGCCTCTTCCTCCCCATGCGAAAGACCACACCTGGACTCTCTTCCCTAGTAACTTCTTATCCACCTGTCTACTGCCTGCTCATTGCACAGGCGGCCATGCGTCCAGCAGCCTCGTCGGATTCCACCGCTTGGCGAGGTGAGCAATGGCGAGTTCGCATCTTCGTCATCGATCGAGTGCTGATTGCTGTGCGCTAGGCCGTCCGTGAGTGTGTAAAGCGTTGCTGTCGACTTGGGCGTGAGGTAAGTTAGCTAGTTTTTTCGGAGGCATGGTCAGTGGCTAACAATCTGATGTAGCGGTGCACGGTACGAGGATAAAGACAAGTTCGCGCGTCCGACTACGACTGTGCCTTCTGCGCATACCACATCCTTTTTACACTCCACCTCCGTCGTCATGTACCTTTACCCCTGTGTCTGTAGTTTGTAATCTTATATTACCTAGTGTTGCCGACGATCTGGCTTGGAGTCGAGTCGAGTTGAAAAAGGACAGAAAATGCGAACGATCCGAGTCGAGCGAAATCGAGTTAACTGGGTGACTTCCCGTAAGGAATTTGGTCGACCAAACGAATAACAAATTGCACTGCCTACCGTTTGGAAAGCACAGCCTCACCTGGTTTGGTCAACGCGCGCCCCCGTAAGCGGCAAAGTCCCAGATCAGTGATGATATCACGCGTGTTCGGCAAACTCCGTAGGCGCCCGTGGCAGCGCAGAGCAAGTGCAGAGATGAGCTCTTCTACATCGATGGACCCCCTAGATCTCGTGCGCCAGTTCGTGATGGACAATGAAGAGGAGGAGGAGCTCATTCAGCACGCTCAAGGGGCTCTTGCAGGTGTGGTCCTTGTTGGACACGAGGATCAGAGGCAGGAGCGAATTGAACATCGCCGCCCTCGGCGCCTGTATCTGACGCGCCCCGATCTGCTGAGCAACCCGCGTAAAGGGACCCCTTGGCAACAACTCTGGGAGGGACAGAACGACCGCGCCTTCATCACGACAATGGGATTCGATGTCAAAACATTTCGCTACCTTCTAGATCACTTCGCACCGCGCTGGGAGTCGACACCGATAATGCGGGAGGATGTGTCATCGGCTGGCAATCCACGCCTTGGAAGACGCTCTCTTGATGCTTGCGGGGCGCTCGGGCTCCTCCTGCACTATGTGGGGTCCGCTGTCCTCGAGACAACCCTCGAGCTGATTTTTGCCATAATTCCTTCGACTTTGGCCCGTTACCTCGCTTTTGCTCGCAAAGTCATGCTTGATGTCCTCAGAGATATACCAGAGGGTGTAATACGCTTGCCTTCCACTCGCTACGAGTGCGAGGAGCTCACCACCCTTGTTCTTGCCAAACACTCGCTATTATACGGTGCAATCGGGACAATCGATGGTCTCGAGCTTCCGGGGCAAGAAGCGGAGGATCCGGAGGTCGAGAATGCGACGTATAGCGGTTGGAAGGCGACCCATCTTGTCAAAAATGTTCTGATATGGTCTCCGAAAGGTACGCTTATACGTGCGTGTACGGCCTGATTCATTTTTGATTATAACCGAGCAGGCGAGATACTTGCAGCGTCGTACGGCAATCCTGGTAGCTGGCACGATTCCGCAATAGCCATGCCCCTGTACCCGAAGCTCCAGGCGCTCCCTGAGGGGTACTATGTCGTCGCCGACACTGCATTCCCGCGCGGACCGAAGTCGGTCGATGGCCGTATCAAGACGCCTCCGAAGCATATGACCGACCTTCCTGCGGACCCGCAGGAACGGGATCATGTCGAACGCTTGTACAAGCAGCTCTTGCAGTACAGGCAGAGCGTGGAGTGGGGCATGCGCACCTTGCAGGGCTCGTTCGGACGCCTACGTGTGCCACTTCCTTGTGGACTGGACGAGAAGTCGAAGGAATACCGAATGGAGATCCTCGAACTGTGCTTTCGACTATCAAATGTTCGGGCACGGTGCGTCGGGATCAACCAGATACGCGAGGTTTATATGCCGATCTGGCGGGGAGCAGAGGATGCGAGGCTTTGGGACGACTTGGGTGGAATGATGTTCGGAGAGATCAGAAGGAAGGACCGTGTTTCCCGTTTCCACCTCGTCACTGTTGAGCACACAGCAGAGGGTACACAGTAACTACATACATCTACATATCACCACCACCTCCTTCCTTGCCTTCACCACCATCGATGCGTTGCTTCTTGCGGCGAGATGATGAGGGTGAGCGTGACGGAGAATCGTCAGATGATGAGCTCGCATGACGGCGCCTCCGACGAGCATGGCCACGACTGCGACTCCGAGCCTGCTGCGTTAGTGATTGAAGCTTCAGGTCAAAGCGCTCCCTCTCCCAACCGATTCGCTCGTCAGCTCGGGCAGCACGCTCCTTCGCTAGCTCGTCACGCAGACGGTCAAGCTCAGCATGGAGCCGGCGATTCTCCGCCTGCTCAGAGGCAATCTGCAGTAAAAGAGCTTGATTGACTGCCTTAGCGTCGTCGCGTTGCTGCAAACGCTCGGGATCGAAGGCGGAGGACAGGTTCGTAATTGCGTTCATGGCGGCCGCACTGCGAGCGCGTGGCTTTATGTCCATCCCCGACTCGATACGATGTCGCTTCTCGAGGGTGAAGGTGGAGGTCGGCTTGGGCTTCTTGACACCCGAGTCGACCACCTCGACATCGTTATCGTCGTCGGTATTGAGGCTCCGGGTGTCATCTTCAGAAGACGACTCGAAATCGCCGCCGTCGTCGTCGAGCACGCCGGCGCCGTACTTGTTGCGTATGGCCTCGTCGATGGCAAGGGCCCGGCGCAAGTTCTCGGCCTTCTTGGACTTTCCCGTGGGCTTCTTAGCGTTCGCATTGGACACCAACTTGGTTGAGGTCAGTGGAATGTGTCACGGAAAGGGTTCGGCTGCGCACCCTCTTGAAGTGCCGCTTGATCTGCGCGCAATCTCGCCAGGGCAACCCGCGGACCTCGCCGCGCTCGTTGTACACCTTCGTGGTCACCTGCCATGTGTCGCCCCCGAGCGGCTTGTACTCGTCGGCCACTTCGAAGAGGAGGTCGTCCTCGGCCTGTGTCCAGTTCTTCGTACCGAGAGGCCGGCCGCCCTTCCCTGCCTTTGAATCCGTAGGTTTTGTTGTCCCTGCACCACGACGCTTCTTGTTCGACTCAGCAGGCACGCGGTTCTCGTCTCCTGCGGCATCTGCGGCTCTCGTGCGTGTGGCAACACCGGACTGGGCAGTCGCTCGAGCGGTTGGGGGTAGATTATCGCCGAGCGCGGGGGAATTGGAAGGGGGATGGTTGGGATGCATGCCGACGTTATATTGTGGATATTGCGGGTAAAGACTGTGAGGGGGAGCGGCACCATAATCGTAGGGCGCGCTGCCTGACGCGCCCGTGGGATAGGCCTGTAGAGATGTTCAGAAAAGCTATTAATCTTGAGAACAAGGCACGTACCATGCGTCCGAAGCCATTGTATTGTCCTTCTTGCGACGGAGCTCCCACGGGTATTGTCGTATTACCAGATGGTCGAGGGTGAGCACCCTGGGAGCCAGGTGCAGTCGCGTCGGTCGTGCCAGAGCGCCTGTCACGCGATACAGTGCCAGGAGTACGTGGGGTCGCGGCACGGCTTTCTACGGCGCTTTGCGCGTTGCTGTAGGGCTCCCGCAGATCGTCGACGCGTCCGTTACGGAGGATACCGCGTGTCGGGGTCGGGGATGGGGATTGTGTCGATGGGGTGCTCAAGGAGGGCTCAAAATTCGTGTTCTGGGACATTTCGTATAGTATGATCAGAGCGTAGGAAGTATAGACATGGTAGATCGTGCAGAGTAAGGTTGAGAGGAGGGCGGGCGTGCACGCGAGGCGTGGACAGGGCGGCGGGGCCGACGGTCCGGTCACATGACGGCACCTGCACGCGTCAACATCTCTCGGCATGCGCCCGGCATGAGCGTTTGGTACGCTTCTGCAATCTGGAAAGGCCCCCGGGGGCCTTTCCAGATTGACGAGGTTTGGAAAGGTTCTTGATTTCAAATTGCGCATTGCCACCCCTCCGGCATCGCGGCATGACGCAAAAAACGGGTGGGCAGTGCAATTTGTTATTCGTTTGGTCGACCAAATTCCTTACGGGAAGTCACCCACTCGATCCCCTTCCATCAATTTCCACGGAATTTGCCGGTAGGCGCCGCCTGGCCAAGAAGTTCAACAATCACGTGAGCAAAGTGTCCACCGGTGGACACCACGCCAGAACTGCCTGCGCAGGCCGCGCGAAGAGGGAATAATGGTATTATATGCCAGATATCTCGATATCTGATGTATCTACAGCGTGAGGATCATAATCTACCTCCTCTATGTCCTCTGAGGCGGCTTGCTCTTCCGTGCTCGACTTGGGCTGCGACTCAGACTCGGCAGGTCGCGCGTCCTCCTCGGGCAACCGCGCGCACTCGTCCTCTGTAGCGTTGCGTACGTGGTGCAGAAACGCGTCGCCCAGATTCTCCTCATGCAGCCTGAACTTGAGGATTTGGAGAGTTTCCATGAATCGTGGGTCAAGCTTTGAGCGACGGTCTGCATCAGTCACCTTGCTCGAGGAAAAAACGCGCTCGCAGGGAACGGCGGAAGCTTGCATGGGCATGATGTCCAGAGCAACCCTATACAAGTCTGGAAAGTGGCCTTGACGCGACTAAAGACATGTTAAAAGGGCGGATCAAGGAGGATGTTGAGGACATACCTGCCAGAAGCGAACGAGATCGAAGTCGACTGCATCAGGGTCGTCGTCCTGGAGGGGCGGATCGGATTCCCACTTCTGGAGCTGCGCTTCAACCTCGCGCTCGTCTTCCTGCTCCCATCGCTTTTGCGCGTCTTCATCCGACTCAAGAAGTGAGCGGTCGTGGGAGTCAGATCGTGACATTGCTGAGGCATCTGCCCCTGCGTCGAGCGCGGATGCGGCCTTCCGAACACGTCGCACTTTGGTGTAGGACTTCAAACGCGACATTCCCGCTGTGAGCGCTTGCGCAGGGGCCGAAGCGTGCGCCTGAAGGGGGCGGGAAGAGGACGAAGAAGCGCTGCCAGTCGCGCGTGCCGCCTTACGGTGCTTTAACATCTACGGTACAAGATTAGACCGCCTTCGGAAGCCGGATAGTATGAGCGTGGACGTACCGCACTACGAAGCGCCTCACGATATTCAGAAACCTTCTCCGGGGCGTGCTTCATGAGCCACGAGAACTTGATGCACGGATTGATGACTGAAAATCGAGATCAGTGAGAAAAAAATCAAAGCAGAGGACGAAGACGTACTCATAGCGAGCGCATACGCCTGGTTCTCCTTCGCCTTGTCCATGTATTCTTCAAGCTTGTCTATTGCTGCTTGAACACCGTGCTTGATCTTCGGACAGTCCTCCTGAATTTCCTTGAGCGACTGGATGAGAGTCGCATAAATCGGCAGGACGTGGCAAAGGGTGGGAGTGCGCTGGCCAGACACAAGCTCCTGGGCGAGATGCATGGCGCCGAGGAAGGTTCGGACGTCCTCTAGGGCCTCTAACTGCTTTTCGGACAGCATGAGGTCGCCGAGCTCCTTCTGAAGTAATGTCTCTGAAGCTAAGAGTTTGCAGATCGGCTGTAGAGCGTCAAGTTCAGCATAAAGACAAGGAGGTTCTTATGAGATCAATCTCACCTGCCATAGAACGAGAAATCTGTCAATCATGAGGAAGTAAGAGGACCAGCGCGTATCGACAGCGCGCAGAAGCGTCAGAACGTTGATGGGCTCAAACTCGCCTTTCTCATTCAGCCATTCCTTCGCCTCGTTGCCATTCTCGATGACATTCTCCAGTGCCTCACGACGCTGTCCCGAGCTACGCAGGGCATGGACTATCTCTTGAACAGCGTCGATTAGGTCGCTCTCGAGCGCCTCCTTGTATTCCGGATCGCTGAGAAGCTCCAGAGAGACGCCAGGAGGTAGTAGGCCTCGCGCCTCCAGGTCACGGAGAAGCTTGAGGTCGAGGTCTTCGGGGCCGTTGGGATCGATTTTGAAGTCTTTCGGGAGTGGAAGCTTGAAGCCGAGCGCTTTGAGGCAAGCTTTGACGGCAATATTGACGACATGCGGGAAACAACTGTTGGTCATGCTTCAGAATCTATCGCCTGAAGGCGCCAGTGGCGACGTGGAGACAAATAAATACATACCGTATGCGATTTCCTTCGACGGTGACGTGGTATCCCATAATGCGCAACTCCTTTGCGATGTTCTCCATGCCAGTATCATTGCTCGATGCGTTGTCCATTGTCAGCTCGCTGAACTGTGAGACTGGGATAAGCACACCATAAGTCGCGTAAGGAGAAGGCAAGCATACCATGTGCACCGCACCAATCTGTTTCAACACGTCAACAAAAGTTGCCGCAATTTTCTGGCCGTCGTGACGACCAGTAATGTGGCGGAATCCAACAAGCGCGCTGCGCATCGTGTCGTTCCCTTTGTCCCGAATCATGTAGTGTGCCGTTATAGCCATAAATCCCTTCATGTCCTTTCGTGACCAGATGTCTGCGGTCAGGGATATGCGACCCGTCGCTTTCTAGAAATTTATCAGAATGAAGTTCCTGCCGGACAACACTGCAAAGCGTACCTTGATTTCCTCGAGTAGTCCATCCCATTTCTGGCGGAAGCGCTCAAGGATCATATCCGCCAGCTTCGTGCGATGCAGAATGTCATGCTCCCGAATATTTCCTAGGCCAAGGAAGGCGAGTAGTCGGCGCAAATATGGCGACTCGACGATATTCAGCGACTGCAAAAGATAAATCAGCCGAGATGAATGAGAAAAGGCTTCATACACTCACCATATCATCGTGCACTACCCAATCAAC